>JABMDO010001284.1:0-16305 GCA_014851415.1 Cnaphalocrocis medinalis
GCGTATGGATGTGGCCGATAGTTGGAAACACGGCTACGCACAGGAACAAGTTCCAGGATGCAGACCTCCACTGCGCAGATGTACGACAGGAACACGTTATAGAGGTTGGAGACTGCGATGTGGTCCTCCTGCTCGAAGTAGGGAAAGCTGTAGTACACTGCAAACTCGATCTGGAACGGGCGACGAGCGTCTTTGTTATACGACCCCTTCAACCATGTGTCCTACGAACCATTCTGAACAAGATTTGCTCAAGAAGTTTTCGGAAATCATCGAATAATTTTCGATAGAAAGATGAACAAACATGTTCAATTGTTTAATGCGAATTTAGGTTTAGGCTTAAAGATATTTTATTCTCATTAAGACATACGTCACTTACATGAGAACCTAAATAGCTGGGCTGGTTTTTGGCTTCACACTGAACCCTACAGTTGAGAAAAAACCTAAAATGTACATGGGTGACCGCAATCGATCTTTTTTTTTATGTGATAGGTAGCAGGCGAGCAGGCGGATAACCTGATGGTAAGCAATTGCCGCCGCCCATGGACACCTGTAACACCAGTGGCGTCACAAGCGCGCTACCAACCGTTTATCCCCTTCCCCCGGATTGGGCCTCCGGTACCCTCACTCACTCGGCGAAACACAGCACAAGTGCTGCTTCACACCGGATTTCTGTGAGGCAGTGGTATCACTCCGGTCGAGCCAGCCCATTCATGCCGAAGGCTCTCCCACAGTTAAAATGTATGGATAGTTTCTGAAACGTGTCTATGATTCAGTTGGACTTGTTCCCCTGTTAGGTAAAGGTTAAGCTTAGATATTTATTATTGAAAATGGGCTTGTTTTTGGCTTCACTCTGAACCCTATTGAGAAAACACCTAAAACCACCACCAGCTTAATTCATTCCTGCCCGAGTTGCCCCTTAAGCCCTTATGCGGTACACGTCATAGGTACTCCTATAGTCTTGGCAGGGGCAGTTGTGATGCGCGTCACTTTGGTCCGCCACCCTGCCTGCTCGAGGTCATCTTATATGTTTTTAAACTTTCGCGTTGCATTATACAAATACTTCACATAAACGGGACTAAACGCGACGAAATTAAATAAGTACAAGCGAATTCTTGTGACCACGGCTGTTGTAAAGCAGCCGAAACGTCAAGCAGTAAGTGCTAGAATGTACTTATTTAATTTCGTCGCGTTTAGTCCCGTTTATGTGAAGTACATATTCGAGGTCATCTTGCTGCACTCGTTGACTGAGTTGTCAGCTCTTTACCATTAGACAAAAATACCGTAATGTTCTCCGGCGCGTCGTCTTTAAATATCCCGTTCTGGTAGTTGTGGTACTGCGGCGTGAGGTTGAACGACGAGACGCCAATGACCATGATCACGGTCATATACAGGGAGAAGTAGTACGAGATGCGGTCCACCGTCTCGCAGGTCTGCGAAGTAAACATATGGATACCTATGTTATCGAAATTGCACAATGCCTCGGCAATGTATAAAAGTCGTGGCCTGTTAAACTATTTTTTCTTAAATAACTACTTAAAATCAACTTGACATAAATCAGTTGTAATCCTTATGGTTTAGGGGGAATCCGGGATACTTGCTCATATGGGATACTTGAGCCACTTCCAATATAAACTTGAATATTCGCGCCAGCGACGGTCAAAGACGTGTTCACGGTTGCCGTTCGCCAACCAAACACGTACAAATAGGTAGCCATCTTGGGAAAAAACAGAGACACGCGACTGCTAGTGGCAACAAGGTGATTTCTGCGTGCCAGGATAAATATTTTTAACTTTACGTTTTTCATCATTACTTTACCATTAATGAAGGTACGATCTAGTAACCATTGTTATTGTATTGTGTGATTAACGTGTTCAAATATTTGTACAGTGGTATATTCTTGTGAAGTGTCGATTTTAAGATATCACAAATAAATTTGCTACGGGTAGGGTGTGGGATACTTGAACCAGGTTGGTGTAGGGATACTATGATATGTGCCCTGTGGCTAGGGGCGTTAAGAATACTGCCAAGGTATTCCCGGCCTGTCGTAAGAGGCGACTAAACGGGCTTCGGAGTACGTGAGCATGCCACTACTGGGGAGTGGCTTGCTCAGGATCACGACTCCGCGAGGGAAAAAATCCTACTGGGTGTCCTGGTAGGTCGCGCATTTGGGAAGGGCTGCATTGCGCCAAACATTTTGGCTCAAAGTGGTGAGCGCGATTTGCGGTACGGTCCAGTCCCGGCTGTGGGGTATCCGACCGCGATTGCGCTGAGATGGACACCCCAGGGGTTTTGGTTAGGTTAGAGTCCCACACACCACCTTGTTCCCCACATGTGACAAGGTGAAGGCCATGATGGTTTCCCCTCGGAAAACAAAAAAAAAAAAAAAAAAAAAAAAAAAAAAAAAGGGATACTATGATATAGAAACTTTTGTCATTTTGTTGCGTGATTATTATGTTAATGTGTATGTACAGTGGTTTGTTGATCTATTTTACTTATACTGTTTGTAACATAAGGAATAACTTTTGTGCATTTCGTTTATATGTACATATTTTTTTTTGCTTAGTTGCTTAATATGTAAACTTTTGATGGTGATTATAGTCAATAAATTCTATTTTAATTTTAAAAGGGTATTTTATAATTGTTATCCTTCAAAAAAGAAGGTGTGGTCAAATCTCCTATCTATGGTAATATATCCCCACCCCCCCTGATCAACTATCCCATTAGGTTAGGGATAGTTAAACCACTTTCCAATTTTTAAAAAAAGTTAATTACAATTTTAACTATTTAACTTTTCAAAACTTTTTTTATATTAAAGTGTGCCTGTTTCCCTAAGCCATTCATTCATCCGTTAAATAAAGAGCATAACGCAATATATACAAAAATATTAATCATAGTATAAAAGGGGGTTCAACTATCCCGGACTCCCCCTACGTTAAAAATAGGTTTCCATTTCAGCCAATAGACGGCCTCAGCTGGACACATGCCTCCCCCACTGTTCTCCACACGGATCGGTCTTACTCCACCCTCATCCGAGGAATTCCCGCGACCCTCACTACATCGTCGGTACACCTTGCGGGGGCCAGCCGTGGCTGCGACTTCCTGTACAAATCAACGACTGATTATATGAAAAACTTACTTTTCTTGCGTATTCACTCTTGTGTTTGAAATGCTTCAAATGGAATACGCTTACAAAATCGTGGAAAATGGCACCATAAGTATCACTATATGGAAAGACGGCTCTAACCTGAAAACAATACATATTAATAGCAAGTGGTCGTCAATAAGTAATAATCTTCTATACTATTTATAAAGAGGTCTCATAGTCCACGTCAGAGCTTATAGGTAAACCGAAAATACGAAACACTTGCGATATGTAATTGATTCCCAGCGTCATCAATTGGTAGACAGTGGACTATTTTTATTGGAAGGGTTATAAGAAGTTCCGCCCGGAGCGGACCGCTACTGCTGCACTCACTTCGCTACGCTTTTTCAGAGGATGCCCATTACAGGATGGGCAAGTAACATAAATATAATAATAAGAGAGACTTTGTAAGGTTCGGTATTAGCGGTAAGTACAAGAGGTGACCTATTCCTTCCAGTGAGATCACGATACAGACCAGTGGCGTAGCGTGGGTATCGGCCGACCGGGGCGGAAGCCTTTTATTGCCACCAACAATTAATTGACCCCTATGATGAAGCCTAGATTTTAATCATCATCATTTCAGCCAGTGGACGTCCACTGCTGGACATAGGCCTCCCAAAAAGTTCTCTACACAGATCGGTCCTGTGCCACCCGCATCCAAGGGACTCCCGCGACTTTCATTGGATCGTCGGATCGCCTAGATTTTACCGTCCCCTAATGATTATTATGAAGTTTAAATGACTGAGGCACTATCATAATCATAAACTTTATTGCTTCATTTTGGTACATATACAGTTCTTAAATCCTAACTAATATTATAAATGTATATCGATCTGTCTATGTAAATACTTAAATAAATTAATTAATTCACACAACATCTCATACATTGTAGCTTAAGCACTTGTATTACAAATATCAGCAGAGGATCACAAATACTTAGAATACTTAAATACACATAATATATAACACCCAGACACTGAACAAACACAAGTGTTCATCTCACAAATGTTTGTCTAGGGTGGGGATCGACCCCACGACACACAAAAATTAAAAATGCTACCCAAAAAATACTATTTCACGCGGACAAAATTCGCGGGTAACAGATATTTAAATATAGTTCAACTTACCAAATTAAGCATAGTCAAAGAGAATGCGATACACACATCGCCCAAGACGAAAAAAGACAATATACGGAACCGCCTGTAGATAAATAGCAACTCTCCATAGATGCAGAAGCACGACTGCCAGGTGATGAACATGTTCGCGAACGGAATCCTGTGGGGCTTGCCCGCCACCGCCTCGCCAGGCCAGAGGCCTACGGTGATGAGCATCGCGCGAATTAATTTCATGTACTTTAATGTCATCGGGTCCTCCGTCCTGTGGCGATAAAATAATATTCTAATGTAGGATACTTCAATAGATTTTTTACGTGTTAAGGGGCTACACGAATGAAACTAGCGCCGCCTACCTATTTACACTGATTGTGGCGAAAATACGATATTATTTAAGAAAGCAAAACATTACAGACTTAGATAAAAGTAAATTGAATTTTTCAAGATGCAATCCATACTAATCCATACCTTAATATTATAAATGCGAAAGTAACTCTGTCTGTCTGTCTGTTACTCTTTTACGCCAAAACTACTGAACGGATTTAAATGAAATTTGGTATACAGATGATCTAGACCCTGAGAAAGAATATAGGCTACTTTTTATTGCGGAAAGGGGGTTGTGAGGGGTTATAAAGGGGGGTAAAAAGTTACTTTTCCACGCGGACGAAATCGCGGGCGGCCGCTAGTACAATATATAAAACACGCGACAAGTAACAATAATGTCAATTATTGCTAAAAGTGGCCGTTTTTAGCAATAATTAACATTATTGTTATTTGTCGCGTGTTAGAAATATTGTATTGCATCTTGAAAAATCCAATTTACTTGGATCTAAGTCTGTAATGTTTTATTTCTTCAAAAATATCATATTTTCGCCACAATCAGTGTAAATAGGTTGGCGGCGCTAGTTTCATTCGTATAGCCCCTTAAGTGCACAAATATACACGTTGTAAGGACTCTTGCAAACGGGACATGACGAGCATTGGAATCTTAACCGTTGCCGAAGCGTGCGGCAATGAGGCCACAGCCATATGGGTGGGGTAACTGTGGGAGAGCCACGCTTCGGCATGAATGGGCCGGCTCGACCGGAGTGATACCACTGCCTCACAGTAAACCGGCGTGAAGCAGCCCCTGTGCTGTGTTTCGCCGAGTGAGTGAGGGTACCGGAGGCCCACTCAGAGGGGAGGGGGATAAAAGGTTGGCAGCGCACTTGTAAATCCACTGGTGTTGCAAGTGTCCATGAGCGACGGCAATTGCTTACCATCAGGTGATCCGCCTGCTCGCCTGCTACCTATCACATAAAAAAAAAGAAACAACTTCCTAGCGCTGCAACTGTCGACTTCAAAGATGATATGACCAATGATGAGGTACAAACCCCGTTGGTCTAACTATAGTGGTTTAAGTACCTATCGGGGCCTGATCTCGGGGTCCCGGTTTCGATTTCAGGGTAGAGCAAAAGTATGTATCGTATTTTTCAAACATAGCTCGAGTTTGTGGTCACCAATCCGCAATAGGCAAGCCTAATCCCATCATAGTAGCGATGACTTGATTTCTATGATGGAAGCCTTTGCCCTGCAGTAGGATAGCTGATACTTTACTTAATGTACTTTAGGTGGCACACAAGCGGACGGATCGTCTAAAAATGGTATTAAGCGATTGCCGTAAATAACCACAACACTAGTGGACTTACAAGCCAACCTAGTTAACTGTGGAAGAGCCACGCTTCGGCGTGAATGGGCCGGCTCGACCGGAGTGATACCACTGCCTCACAAAAAACCGGCGTGAAGCAGCCCTGTGCTGTGTTTCGCCGAGTGAGTGAGGGTACAGGAGGCCCATCGGGGGGGGAATGGGATAAAAGGTTGGCAGCGCACTTGTAACTCTACTGGTGTTGCAGGTGTCCATGAGCGGCGGCATTGCTTACCATCAAGTGATCCGCCTGCTCGTCTGCTACCTATCATAAAAAAAAAAACCTTTTAGGGCCTCCGCTACCCTCACTCACTAGGCGAAACACAGCGTATACGCTTAGCAGTACCTATCACTCTGGTCGAGCCGGTCCATTTATTCCGAAGCGTGGCTCTCGGTCGAAAGCTAGGTTAAAAGCCGGAAACGCATCAGCGGCTCGTGTGACCTCAAAAATGTTCATGGGGCGGTGATCACTTACCATCATGTGATCCGATTTCTCGTTTGTAAAATGAATTTACTTACCTTTGTCCACTTTTATTGATTGCTGTCATCGTGAACAATTCTACCACTTCCGAAACAACCTGCGTTTGGTACTAAGCTATAAAGGTTAATAAATGTAGCTTCCGATTAGTTGTAGGTTATTTAATCAAGAGATCGTATTATACACGACCCAGGTGGAAGTATCCTGCCTTCTAATTAAAACGTCAACAATTGAACATCAACTTAAATTTACGTCTTTTCAGTAATTAAGTAGGTTCCTACTTATTAACTAAGGATATAATATATTTGTCCATACATTCTATAATACTATTTTTTCACGAGTCCGGGTCATTTAAGGTTTCGTGATGCTCCGCCGTCCGCAGTCTGTTGGGTAAAGCCTACGCACATGCAGGGGGTGGATTATTATTAGATAGGTCAAAAATACATGGGTTTAAGAAAAACATTTATCAATATTTTTTTTTATGTTAGCCTATATTGTCCCACTGCTGGGCAAAGGCCTCCCCCGAGTCCCTCCATCGATCTCTATCCATCGCCATTTGTGGCCAATCGATTGCAAAGGTGTTAAGATCGTCACTCCACCGCTTTTTAGGTCTGCCCCGTTGTCGGCGTCCATCAGGTAACCATTGGGTTACGATGTTAGTCCATCTTTCGGGGTCCATTCGACAGACATGACCCGCCCATTCCCACCAGCCAGCCACATAGTATCTTTCCACAATAGGCAAGACAAAGAGATTTATCAATAATGAAGAAATATTTTTTTTGTTAAAACTAACCCTTCCTCTGGCAGCAAAACAATTGTGAAGGTCTTTAAATTACCTATTACCCGCGAGCAACGCTGCATGTAGGCGCTATATCATGGCATAATGCGCACTAATTGTTATGTATTTCCAACAGGTGGAACTAGCATCTTAATTAATAAGTGTGTCAACATTTGAATAGCTTTTTTTATATGTTTATAATTTAGAGATCTGCAGTCCAGTCCAGAACGCTCATTTAACCGATGTCACCAAAAAGTCTGCTGTGCTAAATAGGACTGGGCCGGTCACGTCTGTTGCATGTCAGGCGAGCTTTCCCCAAAATAGCCAAAAATGGATGCCCCAAAACGTGAGACGTCCGCTCGGCAGACTAAGTCTTTTCAAAACGACACTTTTCAAAAAGTAAATATTGCACTTAAAAAAATCCTCGGAGGGTTCAGGTGGGACTCGAACCCACAACCTTCCACAGTCCTGGGTGGCTGTACTACCAATTATACTCGCCGAACCCCTTACTAATTTAATTTAATTAATTTTTTTTAAGTGTAATATTTACTTAAGAATAAATTGCAAAGAATTGCTATACCAAAAATAAAAATTATTCGTTTAACAGTTTCATCTTAACTAGTGGTCAAATATTTGCAATAATGTTTCCACTGGATATTGTATATGTATACCTACAATATTGATGAGACTATCGTCAGCTCATGGCGAGTTAAGCACTTACGAAATTCGTCGGCTTAGTAAGGGGTTCGGGTAGTATAATTGGTAGTACAGCCACCCGGACTGTGGAAGGATTTGGGTTCGAGTCCCACCTGAACCCTCCGTGGAATTTTTTAAGCGCAATATTTACTTTTCAAAAAGACTGGTCTACTACAGCTTAGGACCGGAGTAGCTGGGATATGGGTAGGGAAGCCTTTGCCCTGGAGTGGGACATTACGGGCTCTTAATATTGAAAAGTTAAGTCCATACAGAACACTTATGAATGTCATTAAGGTGCATATAGTCTACCGCTGGCTCAGTGTTAGTGCACAAGACTCCACCTTCACAGTCAACCTGGTTCTAATTAAAGGACATAGAAATGATAACTATACTAGACAAATTAATATGTAGAGCACACGCTTGGAATAAAGGTTAATTGTTAACTACTTATAACATGAAAAGTTGCTATTATTTCTTTTGCCAAGGTCTCTGTCTGTTTCCAAGAATTAGCCATTAAATTAAACTGTGGGAGAGCCACGCTTCGGCATGAATGGGCCGGCTCGACTGGAGTGATACCACTGCCTCACAGAAAACCGGCGGGAAGCAGCCCCTGTGCTGTGTTTCGCCGAGTGAGTGAGGGTACCGGAGGCCCACTCGGGGGGGAAGGGGATGTTGACAGCGCACTTGTACTGGTATTGCAAGTGTCCATGGGCGGCGGCAATTGCTTACCATCAGGTGATTCGCCTACTCGCCTGCTACCTATCACATAAAAAAAAAATCCGCAATGATTGCAGAAACGTATGTATCATAGAAGCGATGACTTGATTTTCATCAGGAAGCCTTTGCCCTGCAGTGGGACAGTAACCTCTAAAGGCTGATACTTTACTTTTTACCCGACTACGGCAAAGCAAAAGGAGGGTTATGATTTTGACAGGCTATGTATGTATGTATGTATGTTCATCTGTTTCCACGTAACTTATCAGAACTCGATAAATGACATATCATTATAAGCGTCTTAATTGTCCGCTGGTAATAGGCTATATGAGGTTTCACAAAATCTAATGTGGCGCCCTCTAGCGGACAAAACATATAGAGTAAAAAAATAAAGTTATGATAAATATGCCGTGTTTGGTATCATTTGATAGCGCTTGACTTGTACATTTTGAATATATGTATATAGATTACTAGCACTTGGACACCAAAATAGGTAGTACAAATAAAAAAAAGTGAAAAATAAAAAAACCCAACTACGACAAAAAAACGACGCTAAAAGTTTCTTCCTCAGCCGCGTGCAGACCCCCATCCAGATGTTGTAATAAAAATAAATATAATTTCAGCGATGTTTGTATCTTAGAATAATAACTCTATAGAAGGAGAGTCTCCATACTACAGTCTATTCCAATTATGATGTCCCTTTGGAAAGATGTCAATAGTTCAGTACTAGGGCAACACTCTTAGAAATCGATTCTCAGCAGCATCAATTCTCGATTTGTAACAAATTTTAATCGAATCGACTTTCAACTACTAATGGTTAATAGAAATTGTCGAAAGAACGCTTTAAGACATACAAAACTTCCAATATTATTTTTTGGTAAAAAGAAATGCACGATTGGATGTTAAGTATAGTTTTAAGGATATATTTTAAGTATATCTGTACGTGAAAAGTTACCTGCAAATTACTGTACTTTTCATTATAAAATGCATCATAGTTATTTCAGCTATAAGTAGCCCCATTGTATTATAAGTATAAGTAGCTAGATTCATTTTCGAATTTTCAAAAATTCGAATGATCGGTTTAAATAACTGAATACTTCAGGCACGTCTCTATGTTTAAAAGTAAAACATAAACCATAGAACGTAAACCGTAATCGCGCAAAAAAAATATATTTTATTTTGAAGTTTAAATGACTTTGAGCACTACTGTCAAAAACAATTATGTTTATTTTGCTTGTGAATTAATTGTAGGGTATTTTTGTATAATTGTATATTTTTCAAAGGATGATTTACAACCAAGTACAAAAATAGATATGTGATTCGATCTATAGATCTCGCGCGTAACGCACACGTAACGAGCACAGTTACGTTCTTCGAAATGTCCAAAGGGACATCATAATTGAAACAGACTATAGAGCTCTGTCAAAAATGAGACATAAAAAAATTCACGCAGCCTACTGCGCACCGTACTGACATTTTTTTTAATGTTGCTAGTGAAGGTACAGTTTCCCCGAAAACTGGGAAATAAATCGGACGCCTCAATAGTGATTTCGAATGTGTCGTAAAATGTTTGTCAGTGTGGTATAAACAAGTAATATAAAGTTTATTGCGAGATAGATCTAATAGATAGGTTTACAAAAACTACGACATAAGCAATAGGTTATTATAGAAATTTAACGTACAACTTCGGTGATACATACCATACAACCTTCAGGCAAACACAATTAATAATAGTGTTGGTTGGGGTAGGTAATGTTTTTATGTGGTATAAATAGAAAATTATCAAACTGATATGAATAGAAGAAAACAAAAAGTATTTTTTGTATAATTTATTTCGCGAGCACTCGACATTGAAGTCGAATTATGAAATTTCATACATTCGTCAATACAAATACATATCTAATTCGACTTCAATGTCGAGCACACGAGAAAGAATTATTTTAAAAATTTATTAGCTGGATAAAAGTCAGGAAAAATGGAAAATATTTTCTCAATTTGGCAACACTGAACATTGAAAATAAACGTTTCTATTTTGAATGAAAAAATTACAAGATACAATGAAATATTGAAAGCTTACCTGTGAAAAGTGATAATATTATTCTTATTTTCCCTTTAATTTCTATTGTGACACGATTTAACCGCACCAAACCGTCATAATGATTTTTATTTCGGGAGACACGTTCGGGTCGCTGTCACATTTGACACTAAGGGTACCACCGAGCCCCTTCGCCAATTAGGGTACCACCCACTAAGCTTTAATAGGGTACTTGACTATTTTTTTTTATGTGTTTAATCAAAAGACCCCTCTATTAAAGAAACATTGTTGAAAGAATTATTTGATTCTGATTTGAATTACCTGAGATATCACAACTTTAAGAGCACATATTTTTACGCGGGCCCAAAAACGCTCTATACAAATGGCTACCAACATGTCGCCGTTCCGGTAAAAAACTGTCATTACACAAAAAATGGCAAATTCTGTTTTTTGCAGTTTCATATGATTTTTTCTTAGCACTATCTACTGTAAAAACGCCGTAAAGCTAGTTCCCAAATTTGCTGAATGGTGTCGCAAATGTCACTTTTCTCGGGAGCCGAATGAATCCGCCATCTTGTAAAAAAATGCATCATCACATCTTGCCACGAATGGACGAGTGCTCGTTTTCTAGAAAAGTGTCATAAGCTGTATAATGACTGTATAGCAACTGAATCCTGGTAATAATTTCATCATATTGTTATAAATTATCAGGTGGAAAAGAGTCATAACATAGTTTGTGACACTTTTTTGGGGTGTAAGGGGTCCCGCCCAATTACTTACGACACCAAATTCAATCGCACCTGCACGTGGTGCACCCTGCTGCACAACGGAAGAGGCTCTGGCGTTCCCCACCAACCAGCACTGGGCCAGCGTGATGGGTGTAGGTCCAAATCTCCCCATATAAGTAGTGGAACAAACACAAAACCCCAATTGCCCGGTACAGGAGAGGGAGCCGGCGATGACTAAAGCGGGCGAGGCACCGGGACCAGGGGTGCTAAGAATCCTCGGGTGGCGAACACTAACCCTCAAACAGCCAGGACCAAAGCAACCTAAACAACACATGCACACTGCGGACTGAGAAGAAGCTGCTGGAACTTGAAGAAGTATTAAGCAGGAATCGCTGAAATATGGTGGGTTTATCCGAAGTCCGACGATAGGACGAAGACACGGTGATCCATAGATCTGGGAACCTGCTTTTTATCTGGCGAAGATCTGTCCTAACGTGTAGTTGGGTTTATTGTCCACAAGTCTCTCGTGAATAACATTGTACAAATCGGAAGTGTGTCGAATAGGGTGGCGTACCTTATTCTCAGAATTACCAAACGGTATTCGCTGAAGGTAATACAGGTTTACGCCCCGACCTCGACGCATCCCAACGAGGAAGTGGTAGTCATGTATGAGGATATCTCTTAGGTAATACAAACTTCCAAGACTCGCTTTCATTGTCGTCACGGGAGACTTTAATGAAAACCTAGGCAAAAAGGGCGATGAGGAGCCGAAAGTGGGGCAATTGGGATTTCTTTCTTCAGGAAACTGGTATCGTAAATGAAATAACGGCAAAGCACCGGGTGATGACGGAGTCACAGCGGAGCAAAGCAAGTGTACGAACGGTCCTGAAAGCCCTTCAAAAGCTTTTTAACTTTGTCATTAGTGCAAGTGAACCATCGGCACAACTACAATTTGTAGTTTTCAAAGTGTTCTAGAAGTAAAAACTGTATGGTAGATTGAATATTTTAAACCAATTACAAAGTTAGTGAAAATTACTTGGATCAGAAGTTGTTAATTTTTTAACTGTTTTCGAAGTTGTTGTTAGCAATCGATTTTGTAAAGCTAATTATGCTCATAAAGTAGATAGTTATTATCTATACTTAAAAGATTTAACGATTTAAAAGTTATTAAGAGTTGAAATTACGTAAAGTTGATTAAAAGTGGAAAAAATAGAATAAATTATGGCAAAAAGCATTGTATTTTTTTCGATTTGGAAAAATTTTTTTCAGTAAAACAGTCATAACATAGGACTTTTATTCATTTATTTAATATTTCTACCAAAAAAATAAAAATAAATAAAATAATTGTTAGCACCGATGAAAGGTAATTAAATAAAGAATAAAATGGTATCTTTAGTTTCCCACTATCATCAATAATATGACTGCAAAATACAATCACATTTCTACAAAAACTTTAAAGTCAAATTACTCAAAACACGATTTTTAGCCTTGTGACAGTTTTTTACCGGAACGGCGATTGTGACGTCACACGCTGGTATCTTGTATGCGCGTCTAGCAAATTTTGTTTGGTAGCTATATCAAATGTTTCGTTTATGTACATAGTTTTATAATAAAAGTTTGTGTTTAATGTGTGGGTAGTTCAATGATATAATTATTTTTATAATATTATAAACTTTAAAAATGGACTTGCCCATGAAACTTTGAATGCTCACAAAACCAGCTAGACGTTATATTTTTAACTGAAAATTTAGGCTATTGGTTCTTATTTACCAATATTTTGGTAAAGTATCAATATTTTTTACTACATCGATATTAGTCAACTACCCTATTGTGCGGACGCATTAGGTTTCTATAGAGTTATTATTCTAAGGTTTGTATTTTACAATCTTCATGACATAAGTTGACATAAACATAAAATCGTTGTCTTGGCAACGGCACAGATACTACACTTCCCATTTATGTTGTAATAAAAATAATATAATTTCAGCGATGTTTGTATTTTACAATCTTCATGACATAAGTTGACATAAACATAAAATCGTTGTCTTGGCAACGGCACAGATACTACACTTCCCATTTATGTTGTAATAAAAATAAATATAATTTCAGCGATGTTTGTATTTTACAATCTTCATGACAATCAGTTGACATAAACATAAAATCGTTGTCTTGGCAACGGCACAGATACTACACTTCCCCCCAATAAGGTTAAAGCCCAAAGCGTGCCGGCTGCCTTCGCGGGCGATCCGATCGCCTGGGCTGGGCTGCTGGCGCGGCCGGCGCGGCTGCGGGCTCCGCTGGCGGGGCGCTGCTGGCGGGAGCTGGTGCCGCTGGCAGATACCGACTGCACGTCGGTGCACTATCCCCTCAGTGTTGACGATGAAAAAGAAGAATTTTAGTGTCAGTGTCAGTGCGTGTCACTTATTGATTGTCATAACTTCTGCTCAGTAAATTATACACGAAAGCCTTAAACTATATTTCATTCCACGACAAAGACCAGCCTCTCCATCGTTAATATTCCATTTATGTTGTAATAAAATGAATATAATTTCAGCGATGTTTGGTATTTTACAATCTTCATGACATCAGTTGACATAAACATAAAAACGTTGCCTTGGCAACGGCACAGATACTACACTTCCGAAATCATCAATTGTTTATGTAAAAATACGTACCCACCTAGTAGGTTATTTTTTCTTCTTCTTCATTGTGTTTGTAATAATATTTTAGGAAATGGAAGAGCAACGGCGGAGATGGCAGTGCGGCAGTTTGGAACTTCTTTGGAATTGCTCGAAAGTAGAAGAGACCTCGCTCTGGGCGAGTGAGTTCGAAAGAGTTCCGCAGACTTGCTGCACAACTGTGGAACGAGTGTGCGGAAATCCTAATACAGAAAAGGCCCTGCAAGAACGGGAAAAGAATGGGCGAAGGTTTGTACTTCTGGACGCTGTGACAAATAGATAAATACTAATACTAAACTAAATAATAAAATAACAAATAAATGGACAAAGACATCAAACTCACTATTTTATTTTGTTTCAGTATGAGCAACAGCATGATGCTGCACAATGAGGGAGAAATACAAAAATACATCGTAAATAAATAATTAATGTTGTAAAAAGATGTTTTAATTATTAATTCTGTCCCTATTTGCCCACAAACGGTAGACGAGTGCCTGCCGGCGCGATCGCCCTAGCTGCAACTCGCTAAGGGCGCTCCGGCCCCTGTCTGTCCTAGGCACTCCGCTGTCCACACCCTCAGTCAAGCTGCGCCCTCGAGCCGCTTCCTCAGCAGTCAGCGGAGTAAAGATGTTAGCGCTGTGTACTATGTTATGCAGTACACAGCAAGCGTTCGTTATCTTTGCTGCAACTACTGGTGAGTAGTGCAGCTTCCGGTCAATTAATAGGCACCTGTGAAAATGTTTTTGAAAGTTTAGTATGTATTGATATTGCATGTATTTAATATTTCATTTGAAAAGAGAATCACCACAAGTATAACATACCTAAAGCGTGCTTTCAAAACTCCTATACAACGCTCAACTGTACCTACTCCTTGCAGACAGGTGAGTTCTGGTAGTACTCTTCAGGGGTGTCGGGCTCTGGCTCTGAGATAGGTATCATCATAGTCGTCCTCAAAGGATACCCTGAATCTCCTTTATGTTGTATGTATGTAATCATGTTAAAGGCAAAACTTTGCAATCTTTCACACAAATTCTTCCTCCTGTTTTGAACCCGAGCCATCGCCACATCGAACTCGTGAGCCTTCTCCAACAAATAAATGTAGGCGTGTATCATTTTTCTTTGGAAAAAGTTGAAAATTAAACCCAAACATCACAAAAGTTCTTGAAAAAGTAGTGTCACTTCAACTTTCTTGTTTGACAGCGGTTACGTTTCAATTGCAATTCAGTTGCGACTCTAAACGCAGTTAAAACGTTAGCGCGATACGAAACGTGGAAATAGCTGTAGTTCAACTTAAGTTCAGTTTCGTTTCATACGATTTTTATTAGCGCGATTGCCCTCCTGTACTTACCTCCAACGATATTACTACAACGACATTATCATATAATGTATAACATTTTTTCCGCCGAAACTTTTATAAGGATAATTTTTTTGTAATATTTGTTTTGGTAAACATTAATAGTGCAAGTTTTACAAAACAATAAAACTTGTATTATTGAGCAGAGACGATGCACAGCATCTGGTGAGAGATGCGTCTACTTCCGGTCATTATTTTTCCACAAATCGCAGCAGAACTTCCGTCAGAATAAATAAGAGTTGATTTGACTACTTCCGTTTGGCGCCAATGTACGTCACCTGGGGTCGAGCCTGCTCGAAGTTCCCTCATAGAAGACTCTCACCAGGAGGCCTTCATGGGATGCTGTGCATCGTCTCTGCTCAATAATACATCATGAACTTCAGAAAAAAATGTTTCGCCATACAGGGCATGTAATTACAATTTAAAATATATTGATTTTGTCTCATTGATGTCAACAATGAGACAAAATCAATACAAACTATAAGTAAAATAAAATTTAAGAAGTGGGTCATACAGATAATACTATCCCTTCCAAACTCGAAGTTTGCACTTTTTTACATTTTTTACTTGAAAACGCTTAAATACTTACTATAATTTTCCTATACATTTAGATACCTACTTACTTACTTACTTTACTTTAGTTACGTAGTGTCGTTTCAGTTTCAGTGTAGTATTTATTATGTTATTTAAGTAACTCATCATGCGTGGTGGTATGATGGGATCACTTCTAGATAATACAGGTGCAATGCAATACTTGTGCACTGAGTGCACCGTATACCATTAGTTTTTATAATGTGCACATGTTTTCACTTTCATTAAGTATTAAAAAAAAGTATTTTTTTTCATTAAGTAGGGTAACCGAGATAGTGATTGCCCACTTAAGAAAATGATGCAAAGTTTTATTTC
>JABMDO010001285.1:0-26199 GCA_014851415.1 Cnaphalocrocis medinalis
ATAGTATAGGGGTTGTAGTTTGAGACCAGGTTTGATTGGTGTGATTGTCTGGCGCATTTATTTATTTATAGTGGCCCGCCCTCACTTCGCTTCGGGACCGTAATTCAGAAACGAACCGATAGATGGCGCTGTGTCCAATTACATCGTGCAAGCGTTTCGTGTTTTCAGTTTACCTATAAGCCTTGTCGTTGTCTATAGAAGTTATCTCTTTATAAATAGTATAGAAGATAGAAAGAAGATAGATATAGTTTTCAAAAATCTTTGTGGTCTAATATTATTTCATATGTGTCCTGCTATTCCAACCTTTCGCGTTGGACTCGCACTTCCGTCCAATAAATGCTGATGTTGCGTAACGCGCTATTTTTAGCGCGATATGTTCTTATCTTGTGCAGTTGCGAACGGAACTGAATCCGCAAGCTGATTATAATATACAGACTGTACTTTCAATGTCAAATGTTTTGTCCAGAACTATCTAAACTAAAACTAAATTAACTTGACCGGGAATCCCGCCGCCTCTGGGGACTGGTCTGCTCTGGTTTACCTCATTCTTAGCTTTTAACATTTTTCTTCATCTTGAGTATTGGACTGTAGGAGGTGGTATGAGGAAAACATTGTAAACATTTTGGCGAATAAAAAGAATAACTAGCGAGTTTCTTGCCGGATCTTCTCGTCAGAATCAACTTTCCGATAACGGTGGTAGAATCGCATTATGTCTATAAATTTTTTAGTATATCTTATGTATCAAGATATATATTTAATTCATTTAAATCATATACATATCTTAAATAGTTTTAAATATTTCTTTATGTATGACGATTTGTAAGTGCTGTGTACAAGCCTATGCAAATAAAGAATATTTGACTTTGACTTTGAATCGAGCACGGAACTTTTCGCGCTTCGGGCGAACACCTTCCACCACTGAGCCATTGGTGCCGTATGAAATGTTGATTTAAGAAAATAATAAAACGATAAACTCATAACTCTTAATTCACTAAAAAAACAATAAAAATAGAATATTTTGCAATGTTTTCCACTGCATAAGAATTTGGTGATCAGTGAGTGCCCAAAATATTAAGTCGCGCGCCATCGCTCATCGGTTCGTTCGCCACCCCTCCTCTAGACTGGGTACCAAAAAATAATTTAAATCGGTTCAGTAGTTATGGCGTGAAAGTCTTGCAGAGTTACTTTCGTATTTATAATACTAGCATGGAGTATGGCTTTGCATACTCCTGTACAGTCGGCAGCAAATAGATAGCCACATCTAAGACTGTCAAATAGTTAAAAACAGCCACCGTGGCCAATAATGTCGATACCGACAAATTGTTAAAATCTAGGTATACTATTTATAAAGAGATAACTTCTATAGACAACGACAAGGCTTATAGGTAAACCGAAAACACGAAACGCTTGCGCGATGTAATTGGACACAGCGCCATCTATTGGTTCGTTTCTGAATTACGGTCCCGAAGCGAAGTGAGGGCGGGCCACTAGTCATTCAATACATCCAGTCTGACCAAATGTATCGATACACCGTGTTATCAAATACATAGATTCACGTTACCCGCCATTTATTATAGCGACAGGAAAAGTGGAAAAGTCTATTTACATAGATACGTCGATGATGTCAAGCACGAAATGATAGAGAGTTTTAGAGGAGAGAAAGAGGTAGACTATTCTCAGGTAACTGACATTGTTGTTACTTCCCAGCTAGTAATTTATTTTGAGCTCTCTGTTAATGGCAAAGGGTGTAATTTTGCAGTTGTATCGAAGTATATGGCACGGATGTTGCTTAGTTACATACGATAACTTCGCTTGTAATATAAGTAACGATGTATTTTGACGAATTAGATATCTCTATCCATATGAGCATCTCGGGTGTATCGATATTTATTACCACTTTAGCTGTATCTACCCATTTGAAAGCCTTGGATGTAGCTATCTATTTGCTGCCGACTGTCCACAGTACTTACAAATCGTCGACTCGGTCTAAGCGCACCCAGACTTAAAACCGCCAGCTTTGAAAGCAACCGGGAATAACCTCAGAGAAATAAACTGGGATAAATTGTTTAACAAAAGTCAATGCATTAATAAAAACTATGAAATATATAATAAAAAAATACAAGAACTACTGAACCTATGCTTTCCTAAAACAAAATTTAAATTAAAATCTAGATTAAATAATAGCATACCAAATTGGTTAACCAAAGGACTAAAAATATCATGTAAACATAAAAGAATGCTACGAGTGTTGATAAATCACACAAATAATCCCATCATAAAAAAATATTACAGGTCTTATAGAAGAATATTAAAAAAATCCATAGTTACAGCAAAAAAATATACGTATATACATCAAATGTTAAAATCAGAAAACAAAACAAGAACGATGTGGAATATAATAAAACAAAAAACAAACAAAGTCCCGAAAATGACCTATACAAATATAAAATTAAAGGTAAACAACGAAATTTTAGAAGCCCCTACTAGAGTTGCAGACACCTTTAATAATTTCTTCGCCTCTGTAGGCGAACCATACCAAAGCAGCAGTGATAGGTTACCAAAAATAAATAAAAACGTAGAGAATAGCATGTTCTTACAACCAACAAACCCCTAAGGAAATTAAAGATCTCTTGACTAACCTTAAAATGAAACATAGCTCTGGCGTAGACGAACTACCGCCCATGTTACTAAAAAAATGTGCTGATGAACTAACTCTACCACTTGTATATCTAATTAACCAGTCGTTTAATGAAGGAACATTCCCGGATTTGTTAAAAGTCTCTATTATAAAGCCCATTCACAAAAAAGGAAACAAAACTTGCCCATCGCAATATCGACCAATTGCGCTACTGCCAGCTATCTCAAAAGTATTTGAACGTGCTATGACGAATAGACTGAATTCTTTTTTAGAAAAATACAAAATACTTGGTGACCACCAATACGGATTCCGGAAGAATAGGTCGACAATCTTAGCAGTCTATAACTACGTACAACAGGTGCTTAATTACTTAAATGATAAAAAAATACGCAGTTGGCATACTATTAGATATGACTAAGGCATATGATAGGGTACAACATGAAATTCTTTTAAGTAAGCTATATGACTATGGCATAAGAGGCAAAGCTCACGAGTGGATAAAATCCTACTTAAAAGACAGAAAAACAGTACGTCCAAATTACCCACCAGAATAGCCTGACAGGAGAAGTAAAAGACTATAGATCAGAACCAACAATAGTGAACAACTCAATTCCCCAAGGTAGCGTCATAGGATGCGTGCTCTTTTTGACGTATATCAATGACCTACCAAATATCATCAACACCCCTACTGTTTTATTTGCTGATGATGTTTCGTTGCTGTTCAAATTTGACAACTTACAAAAATTTCAGGTAGAAGCAAAAACAGATATTTAAAAAAATTAATGAATGGCTAGATACACATAACTTACTAATAAATTACTCCAAAACAAGCCTATTAGAATCCGACCACACCCAAAATCACCCCTTAATGTAGAACTAGAAATAGACAATACTTATATTGAGAAAACCAATAGTTGCTCTTATTAGGCCTGGAGATAGATTCACATTTAAGTTGGAAACCCCACGTAGAAAAAATTAAAAATAAATTATCTCGCTTTAGTGACGCGCTTCTACAATTAAAATTAAGTACTGACAAAAAAACATCCCTTGCAGCGTATTATGCGTATGCACACTCATGGATCAGCTACGGCATTATTCTATGGGGCAACAGCACCGACGCAAATGATATATTCATCTTGCAAAAAAAAATGCGTTAGAATAATTGCTACATAGGCGGTATGGATACTGCAGGCCCCATTTTAGTAAAATGAATATCTTGACGCTAACTTCCATATACATTTTAGAAATGTGTAAATTCATAAAAAGGAATCCTAACATCTTCGACGCATCTTTATGTTCAGGACTATACGACTCACGTGCAAATAATAAAAATAAGTATAATTACCAAACAGTCGCCTACACCTACACAGCACAAGCCCATATGTAACTGCATTAAAATCCATACTAGCTTATAAATGCGAAGTAACTCTGTCTGTCTGTCTGTCTGTCTGTCTGTCTGTCTGTCTGTCTGTCGTCTGTCTGTTCTGTTCTCTTCACTCCAAACTACTGGAACGGTTTAATGAAATTTGTATACAGATGATCTAGACCCTGAGAAAGAACATAGGCTCTTTTTTATTGCGAAAAGGGGGTTGCAAGGGGTAAAAAATGGGGTAAAAGTTCTTTTCCACGCGGACGAAGTCGCGGGCGGCCGCTAGTACCTATATTTACCTAAATTTAAGATGGAGGAAAATTCTGATGCTTTTATGAAAAAGATAAAAAGATTCGCAGAAAAATGCTATTATACTCTGACTGAATATTTCAATGACAAAAATTTTACACTTTAATATTAAATCTGACATACCTATTAGTAGTAATATATAATATAACACTATAATAATACTATTATAAATATATATTTCGTTAAAATTTCTAGACTTTACTAATACTAATAATTGTATGTGTTTTCTATATATAAACAATTGATTTATAAAACTAAGGTACAATATTAATAAAAACGGATGATTATAATGAATAATGATACCTGACAACTGTCCATCCACCTTAGCAATATATCTATTACAGTTAGTTTGTGTTAGTATGCCCACAGATGGTAACTGATGTCTGGATATGTTTTAACCACCTGTATTGTAACTATGAAAGCAATAACACCTTTGACTTTGACTTTGATTTTGAATTTAGAAAAGTCGTTGACATAATAGCAGGTTGTTGCCCAGCATGAGTAGGTACGAGTACATACGCGCGGCCTCTACCACAGACATCTTATGCCAGGCTAGGATTAATGTGGTCGAAAAAAACGTATTTCCCCGTTAGTGCGCATGCTGCGTGTGAGTACATGACACGTTTTTTAGCTCGTAGTGCACCTACTTTCTGGTTTTAATGCTTTTGTGCTACGGCCCTCCTGCACGGCGCAAGTTTAATCTATTTGCTGGCCGAATGGCCGAGAGGTCGTGGATTCGATCCCTATCCTGGACAAACATTCATGCGATGAAAACTTGTGTTTGTTCTGTTACGACGACCTCGACGACGATTTTGACGGCCTCGATGGCGCAATGGCTAAGGTGTTTGCCTGAACCGCGAATGGTCCCGGGTTCGATTCCCAGTCAAGTCTAAGTTGTCTTGGGTCTGGGTGTCCTGCGTTGTCGCCCCCAGTTAATTATCGTCAGCTAGTACTGATAGTACAGGGGTTGTAGTTTGAGACCAGGTTGATTGGTGTGATTGTCTGGCGCATTCATTTATTTATAGTGGCCCGCCCTCACTTCGCTTCGGGACCGTAATTCAGAAACGAACCAATAGATGGCGTTGGGTCCAATCACATCGCGCAAGCGTTTCGTGTTTTCGTTTACCTATAAGCCTTGTCGTTGTCTATAGAAGTTATCTCTTTATAAATAGTATAGAAGATAGATAGATATCTAGATTTCAAAAATCTTTGTGGTCTAATATTTTTCATGCGTCCTGCTATTCCACCTTTCGCGTTGGACTCGCACTTCCGTCCAATAAAAGCTGATGTTGCGTAACGCGCTATTTTTAGCGCGATATGTTCTTATCTTGTGCAGTTGCGAACGTGAACTGATCCGCAAGCTGATAAATAATATACAGACTGTACTTTCAATGTCAATGTTTTGTCCAGAACTATCTAAACTAAAACTAAATTAACTTGACCGGGAATCCCGCCGCCTCTGGGGACTGTCTGCTCTGGTTTACCTCATTCTTAGCTTTTAACATTTTTCCTTCATCTTGAGTATTGGACTGTAGGAGGTGGTATGAGGAAAACATTGTAATAACATTTTGGCGATTAAAAAGAGTAACTAGCGAGTTTCTTGCCGGATCTTCTCGTCAGAATCAACTTTCCGATACCGGTGGTAGAATCGCATTATGTCTATTTATTTTTAGTATATCTTATGTATCAAGATATATATTTAATTTCATTTAAATCATATACATTATCTTTAAATAGTTTTAAATATTTTCTTTATGTATGACGATTTGTAAGTGCTGTGTACAAGCCTATGCAAATAAAGAATATTTGACTTTGACTTTGAATCGAGCACGGAACTTTTCGCGCTTCGGGCGAACACCTTCCACCACTGCGCCATCAGAGCCGTATGAAATGTTGATTTAAGAAAATAATAAAACGATAAACTCAAAACTCTTAATTCACTACAAAAAAAAAATAGAATATTTTGCAATGTCTCCCATTGCATAAGAATTTGGTGACAGTGCCGTGCCCAAAATATTGAGTCGGGCGCCATCGCTCATCGGTTCGTTCGCCACCCCTCCTCTAGACTGGGTACCAAAAAATAATTTAAATCGGTTCAGTAGTTATGGCGTGAAAGTCATACAGAGTTACTTTCGTATTTATAATACTAGCTTGGAGTATGGCTTTGCATACTCCTGTACAGTCGGCAGCAAATAGATAGCCACATCTAAGACTGTCAAATAGTTAAAAACAGCCACCGTGGCCAATAATGTCGATACCGACAAATTGTTAAAATCTAGGTATACTATTTATAAGAGATAACTTCTATAGACAACGACAAGGCTTATAGGTAAACCGAAAACACGAAACGCTTGCGCGATGTAATTGGACACAGCGCCATCTATTGGTTGATTTCTGAATTACGGTCCCGAAGCGAAGTGAGGGCGGGCCACTAGTCATTCAATTCATCCAGTCTGACCAAATGTATCGATACCGTGTTATCAAATACATATATTCACGTTACCCGCCATTTATTATAGCGACAGGAAAAGTCTATTTACATAGATACGTCGATGATGTCAAGCACGAAATGATAGAGAGTTTTAGAGGAAAAGAAAGAGGTAGACTATTCTCAGGTAACTGACATTGTTGTTACTTTTCCCAGCTAGTAATTTATTTTGAGCTCTCTGTTAATGGCAAAGGGTGTAATTTGCAGTTGTATCGAAGTATATTGCGAGGATGTCGCTTAGTTACATACGATAACTTCGCTTGTAATATACATGTAACGATGTACCTATTGTGACGCCGTACCGTACTATTGACGAAATAAACTCTCTATCCATTGAGCGTCTCGGGTGTAACGATATTTATTACCACTTTGCTGTATCTACCTATTTGAAAGCCTTGGATTTAGCTACTAATTGCTGCCGACTGTCCACAGTACTTACAATCGTCGCCTGGTCTAGCACACCCAGACTCCAGAGCGCCAGCTTTGGAAGCAACCGGGATACATCCGAATATTTTTTTATCCAACAAGGTTACCAGTCGACATTTCCGTAATTGCCCGCATTAAGCTCACCTTTCCGTAAATGCCCGCCAGGAATGAATACAATATTTTATTGGAATATTTCTGTTTTTATAGTACATTTTATAGCCACTTCTTGAACATATACACTACATTATATACTAATTAAGAAGGGTCAAAGTCACTCAAAGGACAATTGAGAGGGCTATGCTAAGAATCTCCCTGCGTGATCAAGAATTATGAGATCCCAAAATCTAAGGTCGGAGACAAAGCCCCAAGAATTGCGCGGCTCAAGTGGCAATGCCACGCATATTGCGAGGAGAACCGACGGCCGTTGGGGCGGAAAGGTACTTGAGTGGAGGCTGTGTACAGGAAGTCGAAGCCGTGGCAAGCCCTTCAAGGTTGACTGACGAATTGGTGGAGGTCGCGAGAGTTCCTTGGATGCGGGCGGTACATTTGGGGGAGGCCTATGTCTAGCAAATGTGTAATCCCTTGTTGGTTGGGCCCGGAAGCCAATCCCTGGGCAACTACCACATCAGCCTGGAGGATGTCAAGGCTATCTCGTTCCCAAGGCTATCACACGGTTCATGATGTCCATGCCCTTAGGAGACGATCTCTATATGGGCGGAGGATACAAATAGATTTTGGTTGCAGTGTCCACTCGGAAACGAACACTCCCAGACGTACAAATAATATGAATTCCTGTTTAGCCCGAATCTGAGAAGAGTCTAGTTAATACAATAATACACAACCCTTTACAGGGGAACTAGACTAACTGAATCAAGGTCAAACATTTCATAAAATAATCACAATGATTTCCTCACAACCAATCTAATAAGAAATACGATATCTCGTTCGAAAGGCTCACGTGGTATGACCTCCGTTCTTAAGTAGGTTTATAGTGTAATTAATTATAGCGTAATTAAAGTTAAGTTTACGCATCAATTGTTTCACTAAAGACTTCCCAGAAAGAGCTTAGAAATAAACGTCATGGCAATTAGGTATACATTCACGTGAACACGTCAAAATACGGTTGTGTTGTCATTAATCTATACTATTAATAAAGAGATAACTTCTAATAGACAACGACAAGGCTTATAGGTAAACCGAAAACACGAAACGCTTACGCGATGTAATTGGACACAGCGCCATCTATTGGTTCATTTCTGAATTACGGTCCCCAAGCGAAGTGAGTGCGGGCCACTAGTACACTATACACTACACTTAACTAGATGTGGAATCATAAAGATGATTAAATCATGTGTGTTGAATAAATTTTATTCAACACACGTAATATAATTAGAATAACATTTTGACAACCGTCTCTCTTACGACTTCAGATGGCTTATAACGAAACCCCGCTCCATAACGAATGAAAATATACCTGTCACATTCAAAAACTGAAAGGGAGGGAACTATGATTTGGTCAAAACATCCTGTATGTTAGGCCCTCTGGCAGAATTGTATTAATTTGATTGGTTAGTGTTGTAATTAGTGGACTACCTACCTTCGAGCAATGGTAGCTAAGTGGACAAGTATGTGACGAATGTGCACCTTCATAATGGTTCTGGTAAACATCCTGGTTTCAAAAATTCAAACTAATATTATAAAGTGTGTCTATGTAAGTGGGTGGAGGAACAGAGGACGGCCGATAAAGAGATGGATGGATTGTGTGAAGAATGACATGACTGAAAAGGGGGTGGATGATACGATGACGAATGACAGGGACGAATGGAAGAAGAAAACATACTGCGCCGATCCCAGATAACCTGGGAACAGGGCAGGGAAATGATGATGAGTACAAAGTGTGTCTGTCTGTCAGCAATGAATTGACGTGATTTTTTAAGTGGAGATAGTTGAAGGGATGGAGAGTTACATAGGCGACTTTTTGCTCCTCTGTGCTACCCCGACTTTAAAGCGAGCGAAGCCACGGGCAAAATATAGTATTTTATAAATGCAAGGGTTTACTGATACATCTATTACGAGTAATACCTAGTTATAATCGAAACAAGACTTTCATTCGTACATTTTTAGAGTATGTTCTAATAGTATTTTATATTTCAAACAAACCTATTCTGAACATAGGAAGGCTAAAGCAATAAAGTGAGGTTTATAATAAGCTATTTCAGTTATTGAATGCTAAAAGGAAAACCTTGCAACTATGATTCTTAGTAATACTTCAATAAGAGCCATCTTATTGAGGTAATTGAAATACAAACAAGTGTAAAAATAAAGAATCATTGTTGTTTAATTGCTTAACTCATTATAACTGACTAACTACTCCTTTACAGCTGACAACTAGACCGTCACTCTGTTAACAAATCACGTAAACATTAATGTTAATGTAGAAATCATAGTTTGACTTGCATTACACAATAAAAATTCAGCATGTTTTATTCATAACATACAGAGGTTATTTTAAGATGTAACAGGGATTGTAAACAAGATTATGTACGCAAGGAGACCCTAATAAAATATAGAACAGTCTTCACTCATGACACCACAGAAATACTGCTGAAAAAGTTATGTACGTAGCTAGGTAAATAACAACGGGTAAGCTAAATACTTAAGACGGTCTGTACTCACTGTGAGAACCCGCGGAGGTTGATTTGTACAGACGAATCGTAGGTCACAGTTTTATTTTGTTATTTACACTGTTGTTTTGCTATTTGTTACTAATTAAAGTATTTAACGTTTAAATTTACAATCTTACACTACGACTCGCTCAATACATGACTGCAACCAATTTGTTGTTGCCATGCAAAACATATAAAATACCCCTTATCAACTATTCAAAAGTACCGTCCGATTAATGAAATTTCCTAAATAAAGTTGATTACGAAATTGGCACATGTTTTGAATGATAAATACTATACTACATGTTGCCTTTTTCGTCTATTGCACAAACATACCTGTAAATTAATGTATTTTGTAAGCAGCACAATAATTATTATTTTAGACAATTTATGGGAAAATTTAATTATCTAGCAATACTTTTTGACATAACTGCACTGGAGTACATTCCATTATACGTATGTCTTATAAGATTTAAAAATATATTACTATTTGAATATAGCAAGATATAAATTACGAGCAACATGTTTTTTTGTCAAAATTTTAGGTGAGTTTGAAACTTACTCACTGAAATTCATTTATCAACAAAAACGTTAGTATAGGTTTTCTCTTGCGTAACATTAAAATGCGTGTAATGGAAGTTTAAATGTCAATTGGGAATACGTTCTGTTCAACGCAGTTTAATGATTCATGTAATTTAATAATCTAATCAAAAGTATTGAGTAATTTTATAAAAACATAACAATCAAAAATAAACCTGTATTTTTTGCCAAATACATAGGTTTGCAGTTAGAAAGAGCGATGAAATGTATAAAATTTTCATTATTCATATTTTGTCACTAAGCTAAGAATTTTTGACGTTTCAGATTTGTACGTAAATTGGAACGTAGATTTATTTACCTAAATTTTCATAAAAATTCTTCGTGAAAGAATAATAATTAAAAAGAAAATCAAAGAAAATGTCTTCTGGTTATTCGAAGATGCAGATCTTATCGATTGTACAAGTTACTAATGAGGGAATCTCAAAAGTTCCCCAACTACAATTTCAGGTGCGTATTTCGTAATATTCGCGAAATTATATAACCTCAAAATTTTCTAATTTACATTATTTAATCGAATAATAAGTATCCTAGATGAAATCGCTCAGTACAGCTATACATAATAAAAATATTAATGTTTTATTTGTTGTTTGTTTGTTTGAAATAGTTCCGAAACAGTTTCCTAAAAAGTGAAATATTTTTATCAGTTTTTTTCTAACATTTATTATTGTGAATCGCGTAAAGGAAAAATAGAATTTTGTTGTCACTAGTTCTATATCTACAAACACGCTTCGACACTGAACAGAACATCTAGCCATATTAAGTATTTTTTTAGATTATGCATACCTATAGGATAACTTTGAAACTTGCATAGAAATTATAGTAAATGCTTTATTTTCAGAGGCGTATGCACTTCGTAGAGTAAGGGATGCATTCAAAGCTAACCAAAACGTTGTCGGACCAGAAAGTCATTAAAAAGAGTTTGACTTTGCTAAGGAAAATTAAAAATGATTCAACGTCAGGTATGTAAATGAAGATATCTAATGCTAATTATTATGTAACAGGTTATATCCGCTTCTATACCGCCATCTTTAGACCTGAAGGCTAAACAGGTTGTAAATTACAGTAGAACTCCAATTATCCGAATTAATGGACCGGGACCCATTCGGATATCAAATATTCGGATATCGAGTTTCATAAAAATTGCCATTGGAGAGAAAAAAAGCTACTTTTGATATTGCACTATTTTTTGAATGATTAAAAGAAACATGATAAGGAAGGACAATATTGAGCGAACCGCAAACCTGGCTTCGCGGGGGAGGATAATAGCACAATTAGACTTTTTTTGGACAATTTTTTTTCGAAAGTTTGGTTAGGATATCGGCGATTGGCGGAGATCGGAGTTCGATAATTGGAGTTCTACTGTACTTAATATTTAGATGAACCCTTTATAAAAATGGGTCTGTATTGTGTCAGGACACAGGTAATTTTGCCAACCTCAGTGACTAAAGGGACACATTTCTTTGGAAATTGGTTGTTGATTAAGCTTCATTCTTCAATCCTTAGCAACCCACGCTCGTCCACTGCTGGACATAGGTCTAGGACCGCGACTGCTACAAGATGGGATGACGACATTCAAAGGCTAGCTGGAGTGAGCTGGATGAGAGTGGCCGAAAATCGGGAGATTGAGCTTACTCTATTTTTTTTTAATATTATTTTTTTTTAATTTAAATGTTTTTTTTTTAATTTTGAATGCTATAGTGAATAGGCTACTTTTGGGTAAGCCGGCTCCATCATTGGCTTCTTCTCCACTCTGGAGTTTAGTATAGCTGGAGGCACGAAAGTATAGCAATGACCGTTATTTTGCGCACTTGTAAAAAAGACGACTAAGAAGAAGACTATCTATCAAAATTGGTTTCTGCGCACTCAAGGTCAACTACACTTTCTTGCCTCGGACTATATGAAGCCAAGGGAATTTTTTGTAAGAAATAAATAAATTGAGTTTATACTTACAACCATACCTTAATTTCTTTCAGGCTGCGATCGGTGAAATGTTCAGAACAGATAAATTAGTAATTGAAAACATCAGCAAGTCAGTCTCAGTAAACGTAATAACCACAATTTCTTATTTTCTAAAACAAGAAGAAGATATTACATCACACTCATGAAATTCGAAGGTAAATATTATCAAGGAGCCCACGACAAGTGTACATATGATGCTCAATATCTTTCATGCTGTCAAAAATGAATCTGAATTATTTTACGTAATCTATTTCGAATATGTAAATTATTCTAAGTTGTTTTGCTTTAATGGTTCTCAATTTACGTAGCTATGAGCTTATTAGACTTCTAATTTAATATTTTTATAATGCTGACAAAACTAACTAAAGATCAGTTAAAAAGGCAGTAATACGCCAAATCCCATTGTGGGAGATAAAGTACTGTACAGGATTCATGGAAATGTCATTAAGTCTCTATGTAACTGCGTAATAACGATATCTATGTATTTAGTTATAATATCTGCACTGCCCTTGTATACGATAATAGTTGACAGAACCAACTTAATTACTACCTCCTTATAAAGAAAATATTTCCAGTACAAGAATACTTGTTGCAATCCCTATATCAAATACGAGTACAGTCAACCGCAAAAGAGATGATCGAAACCAAAATATACTTACTATTGAGCTGAGTTTGCGTAAGAACTGTATGGTGTCAAATTCATACAGTTCTGATGCAAACTCTGCATAGCCTCAAAGTGATTCATACAGCTCTATGACGCGAACTTCGCTCAATAGTGAGTATTGAATTTTTGATTTGATCCTACTTTTACTGTTGACTGTACTACTGGCTGGATCTCATTTAACTAAATTGGCACAGCACCCATAATTAAAATACATAATTGAGACAATATCACACATTGTCCTGGTACCAAACTAAGGTTTTCCCTTGTACTATGAAACCAGTAACAAAGATGGAACCATTAACACCCAGACCCAACACACATCTGTTTCATCAACAAACATTTGTTGGTGCGAGAATCGAACCGCCCCCTTGCGTCTCAACCAACGCTCAAACGACTGCGCTAAACGGGTCGTCAAAGATAATGAACGATAAGGTTAACTGACGTCTCTGAGTGAGGCAGATAGATAAAAAAAAACTTATTTTTGTGATGTTTTAACTCCGTTTGTCTTGTTTTAACTGTAAAATTATTTTGGGTTGTATCATAAATTTTAGTAGGTACAAGTACACTCAGACAGACATAATGTTTATTTTGGAACATAAGACTCAATTATGTAAAATTGTATGTATTATATAATGCATTTTGTTGTATTTTGTACATAGATGTTTTAAATTTTAAGCTTTATTCTTTTGTTGTAATAAAGAAAAGACATGATATGGATTTTTATATCTTGAGTATGATCTCTCTCTTATCTTGCGAGTGATTCCCGGCAGCCCAGAGTATGCTTAGACAATGATTCAGGATTTTTGGAAATGTATAATTACAACGAAGAGCTGCCATCTGTCCTTCGCTTTTAGGCTTGAATACATTATGGTTGTACATTTTTGATATTTAAACATCTACAATTCTAAACTAAATTCTATTGTCGTATGTACGTACAGCCACATCAATCAAGTACACAAAACTGCTATTATACTCTGACTGAATATTTCAATGACAAAAATTTTACACTTTAATATTAAATCTGACATACCTATTAGTAGTAATAATATAAATAACACTATAATAATACTATTATATAATATAATTTACGTTAAAATTTCTAGACTTTACTAATACTAATAATTGTATGTGTTTTCTAATAAATGACAATTGATTTATAAAACTAAGGTACAATATTAATAAAAACGGATGATTATAATGAATAATGATACCTGCCCTAACTGTCCATCCACCTTAGCAATATATCTATTCAGTTAGTTTGTGTTAGCTATGCCCAAGATGGTAACATGATGTACTGGATTATGTTTTAACCACCTGTATTGTAACTCATGAAAGCAATAACACCTTTGACTTTGACTTTGATTTGATTTAGAAGGTGTCGTTGACATAATCTTTCTAGGTTGTTGCCCAGCATGAGTAGGTACGAGTACATAGCGCGCGGCCTCTACCACAGACATCTTATGCCATAGGCTAGGATTAATGTGGTCGAAAAAAACGTATTTCCCCCGTTAGTGGCGCATGCGTGAGTACAGTACACGTTTTTTAGTCTGTGGTCGCCTACTTTCTGGTGTTAATGCTTTTGTGCTACGGCCCTCCTGCACGGCGCAATTTTTAATCTATTGCTGCCGACATGGCCGAGAGGTCGTGGATTCGATCCCTATCCTGGACAATTCATGCATGAAAACTTGTGTTTGTTCTGTTACGACGACCTCGACGACCGATTTTGAACGGCCCTCGATGGCGCAATGGCTAAGGTGTTTGCCTGAAGCGCGAATGGTCCCGGGTTCGATTCCCAGTCAAGTCTAAGTTGTCTTGGGTCTGGGTGTCCTGCGTTGTCGCCCCCAGTTAATTATCGTCAGCTAGTATCTGATAGTACAGGGGTTGTAGTTTGAGACCAGTTTTGGTGTGATTGTCTGGGCATCATTATTTATAGTGGCCCGCCCTCACTTCGCTTCGGGACCGTAATTCAGAAACGAACCAATAGATGGCGTGGGTCCAATCACTCGCGCAAGCGTTTCGTGTTTTCGTTTACCTATAAGCCTTGTCGTTGTCTGTAGAAGTTATCTCTTTATAAATAGTATAGAAGATAGATAGATATCTAGATTTCAAAAATCTTTGTGGTCTATATTTATTTCAATGCGTCCTGCTATTCCAACCTTTCGCGTTGGACTCGCACTTCCGTCCAATAAATGCTGATGTTGCGTACGCGCTATTTTTAGCGCGATATGTTCTTATCTTGTGCAGTTGCGAACGGAACTGAATCCGCAAGCTGATAAATAATATACAGACTGTACTTTCAATGTCAATGTTTTGTCCAGAACTATCTAAACTAAAACTAATTAACTTGACCGGGAATCCCGCCGCCTCTGGGGACTGGTCTGCTCTGGTTTACCTCATTCTTAGCTTTTAACATTTTTCTTCATCTTGAGTATTGGACTGTAGGAGGTGGTATGAGGAAACATTGTAATAACATTTTGGCGATTAAAAAGAGTAACTAGCGAGTTTCTTGCCGGATCTTCTCGTCAGAATCAACTTTCCGATACCGGTGGTAGAATCGCATTATGTCTATTTATTTTTAGTATATCTTATGTATCAAGATATATATTTAATTCATTTAAATCATATACATTCTTTAAATAGTTTTAAATATTTTCTTTATGTATGACGATTTGTAAGTGCTGTGTACAAGCCTATGCAAATAAAGAATATTTGACTTTGACTTTGAATCGAGCACGGAACTTTCGCGCTTCGGGCGAACACCTTCCCCACTGCGCCATCAGAGCCGTATGAAATGTTGATTTAAGAAATAATAAAACGATAAACTCAAACTCTTAATTCACTACAAAAAAAAATAGAATATTTTGCAATGTCTCCCATTGCATAAGAATTTGGTGACAGTGCCGTGCCCAAAATATTGAGTCCGGGCGCCATCGCTCATCGGTTCGTTCGCCACCCCTCCTCTAGACTGGGTACCAAAAATAATTTAAATCGGTTCAGTAGTTATGGCGTGAAAGTCATACAGAGTTACTTTCGTATTTATAATACTACTATGGAGTATGGCTTTGCATACTCCTGTACAGTCGGCAGCAAATAGATAGCCACATCTAAGACTGTCAAATAGTTAAAAACAGCCACCGTGGCCAATAATGTCGATACCGACAATTGTTAAAATCTAGGTATACTATTTATAAGAGATAACTTCTATAGACAGACAAGGCTTATAGGTAAACCGAAAACACGAAACGCTTTCGCGATGTAATTGGACACAGCGCCATCTATTGGTTGTTTCTGAATTACGGTCCCGAAGCGAAGTGAGGGCGGGCCACTAGTCATTCAATTCATCCAGTCTGACCAAATGTATCGATACACCGTGTTATCAAATACTATTCACGTTACCCGCCATTTATTATAGCGACAGGAAAAGTCTATTTACATAGATACGTCGATGATGTCAAGCACGAAATGATAGAGAGTTTTAGAGGAAAGAAGAGGTAGACTATTCTCAGGTAACTGACATTGTTGTTACTTCCCCAGCTAGTATTTATTTTGAGCTCTCTGTTAATGGCAAAGGGTGTAATTTGCATTGTATGAGTATATGCGAGGATGTCGCTTAGTTACATACGATAACTTCGCTTGTAATATACATAACGATGTACCTATTGGACGCGCGTACCGTACTATGACGATAAATCTCTATCCATATGGAGCGTCTCGGGTGTATCGATATTTATTACCACTTTGCTGTATCTACCTATTTGAAAGCCTTGGATTTAGCTATCTATTATGCTGCCGACTGTCCACAGTACTTACAATCGTCGCCTGGTCTAAGCACACCCAGACATCAAGCGCCAGCTTTGGAAGCAACCGGGAATACATCAAAGACATAATATTTTTGATGATCCAACAAGGTTACCAGTCGCATTTCCGTAATTGCCCGCATTAAGCTCACGCTTTCCGTAAATGCCCACGCCAGGAAATGAATACAATATTTTATTGGAATATTTCTGTTTATTATAGTACATTTTATAGCCACTTCTTGAACATATACACACTTATTACTAATTTAAGAAGTGGTCAAAGTCACTCAAGGACACGATGGAGAGGGCTATGCTAAGACTCCCTGCGTGATCAAGAATTATGAGATCCCAAAATCTAAGGTCGGAGACAAAGCCCCAAGAATTGCGCGGCTCAAGTGGCATGCCACGCATATTGCGAGGAGAACCGACGGCCTTGGGTCGAAGGTACTTGAGTGGGCTGTGTCAGAGTCGAACCGTGGCAAGCCCTTCAGGTTGACTGACGAATTGGTGGAGGTCGCGAGAGTTTCCTTGGATGCGGCGGTACATTTGGGGGAGGCCTCTCAGCAAATGTGTAATCCCTTGTTGGTTGGGCCGGAAGCCAATCCCTGTCACTACCACATCAGCCTGGAGGAGTCAAGGCTATCTCGTCCCAAGGCTATCACACGTTCATGATGTCCCTGCCCTTAGGACGATCTCTATATGGGCGGAGGATACAAATAGATTTTGGTTGCAGTGTCCACTCGGAAACGAACACTCCCAGACGATACACATAATATGAATTCCTGTTTAGCCCGAATCTGAGAAGAGTCTATTAATACAATAATACACAACCCTTTACAGGGGACTAGACTAACTGAATCAAGTCAAACATTTCATAAAATCACAATGATTTCCTCACAACCAATCTAATAAGAATACGATATCTCGTTCGAAAGGCTCACTGGTATGACCTCCGTTCTTAAGTAGGTTTATAGTGTAATTAATTATAGCGTAATTAAGTTAAGTTTACGCATCAATTGTTTCACTAAAGACTTCCCAGAAGAGCTTAGAAATAAACGTCATGACAATTAGGTATACATCACGTGAACACGTCAAAATACGGTTGTGGTGTCCATTATCTATATTTACTATTATAAAGAGATAACTTCTAATAGACAACGACAAGCTTATAGGTAAACCGAAAACACGAAACGCTTACGCGATGTATTGGGACACAGCGCCATCTATTGGTTCTTTCTTTCTGATTACGGTCCCCAAGCGAAGTGAGTGCGGGCCCTAGTACACTATACACTACACTTAACGATATGTGGAATCATAAAGATGATTAAATCATGTGTGTTGAATAATTTTATTCAACACACGTAATAATTAAATAACATTTTGACAACCGTCTCTCTCTACGACTTCAGATGGCTTATACGAAACCCCGCTCCATAACGAATGAAATATACTGTCACATTCAAAACTGAAAGGGAGGGAACTATGATTTGGTCAAACATCCTGTATGTTAGGCCCTCTGGCAGAATATGTATTAATTGATTGGTTAGTGTTGTAATTAGTGGACTACCTACCTTCGAGCATGGTAGCTAAGTGGACAAGTATGGACGATGTGCACCTTCATAATGTTCTGGTAAACATCCTGGTTTCAAAAATTCAAACTAATATTATAAAGTGGTGTCTATGTAAGTGGGTGGAGGAACAGAGGACGGCCGATAAAGAGATGGATGGATTGTGTGAAGAATGACATGACTGAAAAGGGGGTGGATGATACGATGACGAATGACAGGACGAATGGAAGAAAAAACATACTGCGCCGATCCCAGATAACCTGGGAACAGGGCAGGGAAATGATGATGAGTACAAAGTGTGTCTGTCGTCAGCAATGAATTACGTGATTTTTTAAGTGGAATAGTTGAAGGGATGGAGTTACATAGGCGACTTTTTGCTCCTCTGTGCTACCCCGACTTAACGAGCGAAGCCACGGGCAAAAGTATTTTATAAATGCAAGGTTTACTGATACATCTATTACGAGTAATACCTAGTATAATCGAACAAGACTTTCATTCGTACATTTTTAGAGTATGTTCTAATAGTATTTTATATTTCAAACAAACCTATTCTGAACATAGGAAGGCTAAAGCAATAAAGTGAGGTTTATAATAAGCTATTTCAGTTATTGAATGCTAAAAGGAAAACCTTGCAACTATGATTCTTAGTAATACTTCAATAAGAGCCATCTTATTGAGGTAATTGAAATACAAACAAGTGTAAAAATAAAGAATCATTGTTGTTTAATTGCTTAACTCATTATAACTGACTAACTACTCCTTTACAGCTGACAACTAGACCGTCACTCTGTTAACAAATCACGTAAACATTAATGTTAATGTAGAAATCATAGTTTGACTTGCATTACACAATAAAAATTCAGCATGTTTTATTCATAACATACAGAGGTTATTTTAAGATGTAACAGGGATTGTAAACAAGATTATGTACGCAAGGAGACCCTAATAAAATATAGAACAGTCTTCACTCATGACACCACAGAAATACTGCTGAAAAAGTTATGTACGTAGCTAGGTAAATAACAACGGGTAAGCTAAATACTTAAGACGGTCTGTACTCACTGTGAGAACCCGCGGAGGTTGATTTGTACAGACGAATCGTAGGTCACAGTTTTATTTTGTTATTTACACTGTTGTTTTGCTATTTGTTACTAATTAAAGTATTTAACGTTTAAATTTACAATCTTACACTACGACTCGCTCAATACATGACTGCAACCAATTTGTTGTTGCCATGCAAAACATATAAAATACCCCTTATCAACTATTCAAAAGTACCCTCCGATTAATGAAATTTCCTAAATAAAGTTGATTACGAAATTGGCACATGTTTTGAATGATAAATACTATACTACATGTTGCCTTTTTCGTCTATTGCACAAAAATACCTGTCAATTAATGTATTTTGTAAGCAGCACAATAATTATTATTTTAGACAATTTATGGGAAAATTTAATTATTTAGCAATACTTTTTTGACATAACTGCACTGGAGTACATTCCATTATACGTATGTCTTATAAGATTTAAAAAATATTTACTTTATGAATATGCAAGATATAAATTACAAGCAACATGCTTTTTTGTCAAAATTTTAGGTGTGTTTTGAAACTCACTCACTGAAATTCATTTATCAACAAAAACGTTAGTATAGGTTTCTCTTGCAGTAACTTTAAATGCGTGTAATGGAAGTTTAAATGTCAAATTGGGAATACGTTCTGTTCAACGCAGTTTAATGATTCATGTAATTTAATATCTAATCAAAAAGTAGTAATTTTTAAAAACATACACAATCAAAAATAAACCTGTATTTTTTGCAAAATAACATAGGTTTGCAGTTAGAAGAGCGATGAAATGTATAAAATTTTCATTATTCATATTTTGTCACTAAGCTAAGAATTTTTGACGTTTCAGATTTGTACGTAAATTGGAACGTAGATTTATTTACCTAAATTTTCATAAAAATTCTTCGTGAAAGAATAAATAATTAAAAAGAAAATCAAAGAAAATGTCTTCTGGTTATTCGAAGATGCAGATCTTATCGATGTACAAGTTACTAATGAGGGAATCTCAAAAGTTCCCCAACTACAATTTCAGGTGCGTATTTCGTAATATTTTCGCGAAATTATATAACCTCAAAATTTTCTAATTTACATTATTTTAATCGAATAATAAGTATCTAGATGAAATCGCTCAGTACACGTATACATATAAAAATATAATGTTTTATTTGTTGTTTGTTTGTTTGAAATAGTTCCGAACAGTTCCTAAAAAGTGAAATATTTTTATCAGTTTTTTTCTAACATTTATTATTGTGAATCGCGTAAGGAAAATAGAATTTTGTTGTCACTAGTTCTATATCTACAAACACGCTTCGACACTGAACAGAACATCTAGCCATATTAAGTATTTTTTTAGATTATGCATACCTATAGGATAACTTTGAAACTTGCATAGAAATTATAGTAAATTCTTTATTTTCAGAGCGTATGCACTTCGTAGAGTAAGGGATGCATTCAAAGCTAACAAAACGTTGTCGGACCAGAAAGTCATTAAAAAAGAGTTTGACTTTGCTAAGGAAAATTTAAAAATGATTCAACGTCAGGTATGTAAATTGAAGATATCTAATGCTAATTATTATGTAAACAGGTTATATCCGCTTCTATACCGCCATCTTTAGACACTGAAGGCTAAACAGGTGTAAATTACAGTAGAACTCCAATTATCCGAATTAATGGACCGGGACCCATTCGGATATCAAATATTCGGATATCGAGTTTCATAAAAATTGCCATTGGAGAGAAAAAAAGCTACTTTTGATATTGCACTATTTTTTGAATGATTAAAAGAAACATGATAAGGAAGGACAATATTGAGCGAACCGCAAACCTGGCTTCGCGGGGGAGGATAATAGCACAATTAGACTTTTTTTGGACAATTTTTTTTCGAAAGTTTGGTTAGGATATCGGCGATTGGCGGAGATCGGAGTTCGATAATTGGAGTTCTACTGTACTTAATATTTAGATGAACCCTTTATAAAAATGGGTCTGTATTGTGTCAGGACACAGGTAATTTTGCCAACCTCAGTGACTAAAGGGACACATTTCTTTGGAAATTGGTTGTTGATTAAGCTTCATTCTTCAATCCTTAGCAACCCACGCTCGTCCACTGCTGGACATAGGTCTAGGACCGCGACTGCTACAAGATGGGATGACGACATTCAAGGCTAGCTGAGTGAGCTGGATGAGAGTGGCCGAAAATCGAGATGAGCTTACTCTATTTTTTTAATTTTTTTTTTTAATTTAAATGTTTTTTTTTTAATTTGAATGCTATAGTGAATATACTTTTGGGTAGCCGGCTCCATCATTGGCTTCTTCTCCACTCTGGAGTTTAGTATAGCTGGAGGCACGAAAGTATAGCAATGACCGTTATTTTGCGCACTTGTAAAAAAGACGACTAAGAAGAAGACTATCTATCAAAATTGGTTTCTGCGCACTCAAGGTCACTACACTTTCTTGCCTCGGACTAATGAAGCCAGGGAATTTTTGTAAGAAATAAATAAATTGAGTTTATACTTACAACCATACCTTAATTTCTTTCAGGCTGCGATCGGTGAAATGTTCAGAACAGATAAATTAGTAATTGAAAACATCAGCAAGTCAGTCTCAGTAAACGTAATAACCACAATTTCTTATTTTCTAAAACAAGAAGAAGATATTACATCACACTCATGAAATTCGAAGGTAAATATTATCAAGGAGCCCACGACAAGTGTACATATGATGCTCAATATCTTTCATGCTGTCAAAAATGAATCTGAATTATTTTACGTAATCTATTTCGAATATGTAAATTATTCTAAGTTGTTTTGCTTTAATGGTTCTCAATTTACGTAGCTATGAGCTTATTAGACTTCTAATTTAATATTTTTATAATGCTGACAAAACTAACTAAAGATCAGTTAAAAAGGCAGTAATACGCCAAATCCCATTGTGGGAGATAAAGTACTGTACAGGATTCATGGAAATGTCATTAAGTCTCTATGTAACTGCGTAATAACGATATCTATGTATTTAGTTATAATATCTGCACTGCCCTTGTATACGATAATAGTTGACAGAACCAACTTAATTACTACCTCCTTATAAAAGAAAATATTTCCAGTACAAGAATACTTGTTGCAATCCCTATATCAAATACGAGTACAGTCAACCGCAAAAGAGATGATCGAAACCAAAATATACTTACTATTTGAGCTGAGTTTGCGTAAGAACTGTATGGTGTCAAATTCATACAGTTCTGATGCAAACTCTGCATAGCCTCAAAGTGATTCATACAGCTCTATGACGCGAACTTCGCTCAATAGTGAGTATTGAATTTTTGATTTTGATCATCTACTTTTACTGTTGACTGTACTACTGGCTGGATCTCATTTAACTAAATTGGCACAGCACCCATAATTAAAATACATAATTGAGACAATATCACACATTGTCCTGGTACCAAACTAAGGTTTTCCCTTGTACTATGAAACCAGTAACAAAGATGGAACCATTAACCCCAGACCCAACACACATCTGTTTCATCAACAAACATTTGTTGGTGCGAGAATCGAACCGCCCCCTTGCGTCTCAACCAACGCTCAAACGACTGCGCTAAACGGGTCGTCAAAGATAATGAACGATAAGGTTAACTGACGTCTCTGAGTGAGGCAGATAGATAAAAAAAAACTTATTTTTGTGATGTTTTAACTCCGTTTGTCTTGTTTTAACTGTAAAATTATTTTGGGTTGTATCATAAATTTTAGTAGGTACAAGTACACTCAGACAGACATAATGTTTATTTTGGAACATAAGACTCAATTATGTAAAATTGTATGTATTATATAATGCATTTTGTTGTATTTTGTACATAGATGTTTTAAATTTTAAGCTTTATTCTTTTGTTGTAATAAAGAAAAGACATGATATGGATTTTTATATCTTGAGTATGATCTCTCTCTTATCTTGCGAGTGATTCCCGGCAGCCCAGAGTATGCTTAGACAATATTCAGGATTTTGGGAATGTAATAATTACAACGAAGAGACTGCCATCTGTCCTTCGCTTTTAGGCTTGAATACGATATGGTGTACATTTTTGATATTAACGTCTACAATAGGCTTGTTTCCAAGGTTAGAGATTGGAAGATTTTTGTATAAAATGGAGATAACGGTAAAAAAAAACTATATACAAGAATTTAGTTTGATATTTTTTGTCATCAGTCAATTAAAGTTAGATCTAAATTTGATACGTACTTGATTTTAAAAGTATTCATTTACTAAATAATTATACAATTAGATAATTCATGCAATTTGAGCAACTTTTCTTTTGAAACCATTTTCATAAACGCATTATTTAATATAGCTATCGAACAAAGGTCTCCCGTGATGAACACAAACTAGCACCGTGTGACGTCACAGCGTGGCAGGGCCGTTGTATGGAGCGTTTTGACAAGGTTTATTTTATGTGATCTTTGAATGGTGATATCTCGGAGAATATTCATGCTAACAGAGTAATCTTTTGCCGATGTTTCTACTCTGGAGAGCTTCTTTGATTACTAATCAGAAAAAAAAATTGGAAACAGGCCTATTCTAAATTAAATTCTATTGTCCTACGTACAGCCACACATCAAAGTTCACAAAACTGTCAATTTTTTTCAATTAACTCCCATCTTTCTGTACACATTAAGTTGAATATCAATTGAGGAAATTTAACAGGTTGTGGTAACCTGATGTGTGGCTGATTGTACAGTGGCCAGCACATCAAGTTACTACAATCTGCCAATTTCCTCAGTTGATATTGAACCAAACACGTTTGACATAAAAGTGAGGTTCGATTGAAGAAATTTGACAGATTGTAGTAACTTGATGTGCAGGCCACCGTACATAGGTATAATGCATAAAGAATGGTGTGGTTCAGAGGTGTTGCTGACAGAAAAATAAAACACAATAATTAAAATAGATTTTATTATTTGGTCAACAAATGGCTAATAGTTACAGTAATCTAACAAGAGCCATTTATCAAGTACACATGTACTGAATAATCTGTGCTTACTATTGTCTTACATTTAAGTAGGCATATGGCTTGCTTTTGGGCTAAGACAACACAATACCTAGTCATCTTAGGTTACATTTAAACTCCAATCCAGAATTTAATTACACTACGCTACGGGTTACACAGACGGACATACGAGTTCCGTTTTATCTATTGATTAAGATTGGAATATTTTTTTTTTATTTGCGAAAAGCCGGGGAACAGTTTGTAGAGATCAGGGAACCAATTCTTGTGTACTCGACATTGAAGTCGAATTTAGAGATTTCATACATTCGTCCATACACACAAATGTCTAATTCACCAAGAATAACGGAAGGCATTCTTTTCTTTTGAAGTCGACTTCAAAGTCGAAATCACGAAAATGGGGGCTACGCACGTGAAAAATTCGTTAGATGGCGTACTTGTAGACTGAGGTCGAACTTCAACGTCATTAGTCGTTTAGTGACATTTGACATCACACATCAAAAATAACCAATCACCGTGTAGTTGGACCTCAGTCTACAAGTATGCCATCTAACGGATTTTTCACACGCGGTAGCAGCCCCATTGCTTCTTTGGCCCTTGATTCTCGGTGTGAAAAAACATAGGTAATGGATATCGAATGAATCCTGCCTGACTTCCTAACTAACATTATAAATGCGAAAGTAACTCTGTTTGTCTGTCTGTTACTCTTTCACGCCAAAACTACTGAACGGATTTAAATGAAATTTGGTATACAGATGATCTAGCTAGACCTGAGAAGAACATAGGCTACTTTTTATTGCGAAAGGGGATTGTAAGGGTTAAAAGGGGGGTAAAAAGTTACTTTTCCGCGCGGACGAAGTCGCGGGCGGCCGCTAGTTACTATTATATGCTGAACGTAAGGTAGCATAGCGTAGTGAGGGGAGAAGGGGGGGATTGAGTGGGATCCCACCCCTGTTTCAGAGTACAGCACTAGCTGGCTAAAGCGCTGCTGTCCTCCAGGGACACCACGTTTCGCTCCACATTCCTGTCCACATTCCTCTCCTGGTTCCTGTCAAGTTCTGAGCTCACTTTGGCCACGTGCTTCTTCTTCTCTTTATTGTGTTTCCTGCTTCTTTTGCCTGAAAGTTGAGAAAAAAAATATTTCAGCAATTTGTTACATAGTGACTTACGAGGAATGCTACTAACTATAATTGATCACAGACTTGAAACAATATAGAGGAGGCGACCTGTAGGTCTCATACTGCAAGAACCCGACATCATTTGGGGGAAAGGGGGTTAAAGATTGGCAGCGCACTTGCACTACTCCACGAAAATTAAATAAAAGATCAGCGAACAGATGATCTTTATTTCATTACTAGCGGCCGCCCGCGACTTCGTACGCGAATTTTATTTTTAACGTGTCTCTTTAATCACTCGATGTTGGCAGAGTTAAATGTGCTCGTTATAGCACGATAGCAGCCATACAAAAAAAAAAAAAAAAAAGACATTCGTAAATTGATTGATTAGAAGCTTAAGTTACTGGTTAAATGAAAATCAAAGTATAAATAGATAGGTACTCTTTATTGCACAAAGTTTACAAGTCTTCTTGAAGTAGGTAATAATTATGCTCTTAATATGTAATAGATAATATAGATCTTTTTATTGCAAAATTAAACTTAA
>JABMDO010001286.1:0-17063 GCA_014851415.1 Cnaphalocrocis medinalis
ACAAATTTACTAGACGCGCATACAAGATACAAGCGTGTGACTCACTTGCCTGTAGCCATTTGTATAGAGCGTTTTTTGGGCTTGCCCAAAATATTGCTTTTAAAGTTGTGATATCTCAGGTGATTCAAATCAGAATCAAGCAATTCTTTCAATAATGTTTCTTAAATTGAGAGGTCTTTTGATTAAACACATAATTTTTTTTTGTCAAATACCCTGTCTCGATCGGACTCTAATTATCTTATCTCATTCTTATCTATCGGCTATGTATGACTGTGGAAGAGCCACGCTTCGCATGAATGGGCCGGCTCGACCGGAGTGATACCACTGCCTCACAGAAAACCGACGTGAAGCAGCCCCTGTGCTGTGTTTCGCCGAGTGAGTGAGGGTACCGGAGGCCACCCGGGGGGAAGGGGATAAAGGTTGGCAGCGCACTTGTAACTCACTAGTTGTTGCCAGTGTCCATGAGCGGCGGCAATTGCTTACCATCAGGTATCTGCCTGCTCGTCGCTATCTATAACATAAAAAAAAACACTGTTAACCCCAATTTGGCCTCCGTGCCCTCACCTCTCACTCGACTAAATACAGCGCAGAGCGCTGCTTCACGCCGGTCGAGCCAGCCCATTCGTGCCGGAGCGTGGCTCTCCCACCAGTAAAAACGATGATAGAAATAAAGGACATGCAATCGAAAATCTCAAGAGGTGCATGCTCGGATTCGAACCTCGTACCCTCGTAGCACGTTTTTATCTACTAAACGAACCATGCTCGTCTGCTAAGTATCACATAAAATCACAATTCAAAAACAACCCTTAAAATGCTCAGTTCACTCATTTATGATAAGTAACAAAACATTTTTTATCCTAACGTTTCTAGAGTCTAGACGATGGATATTTTTCAAGTGTCCCCCCAACTTTAGTACCTTCGATTAAGGCGAGCCAACTTCTGCAAATGGGAACAACCGCCAGTCTGAAGTTCTTTTGAGAGACGCCATTTTTCTGGCCTGATAGGAATCGACCCTTAAAACTGCGATTGGGCTGCGTAATGTTCTGAAGATTGTTGGGAATAGTGATGTGAGAGTGTTCGTTGAGTCTTGCATTTATTCCCCCTTTTTACAAAGTAAAGTACATCAGCCTACCTAGCCTGTCCCACTGCAGGGCAAAAACCTCTTTCTTAGAAATCAAGTCATCCTTACTATGATGGGATTAGGCTTAATCACCACGCTAATCTAAATGCGAATTGAAGCAAAATACAAAATTCCACCAAAACCATTTCATGTAAAATGTTACTAAGACAACCAACATAAGGTTCGCCCTGTGAAAAAGATATCAGATCTCATGTAGTGCCAAGCTTCCGCATCTACACGGCTAAACTCTACCGACAAGACAAACTTCAATTATTCTACATATCAGTAAAAATGTATGGCATCGCCGTTTCACTACCGTCGTGGAAGTGATGCAAATATTTAGTCTCTGAAGTAAGTAACATAAATCACATAAAAATAACACCTGGACTTTAGGCAGGACATCACGTTTTCTCGCACATTTTTTAACTCTGCCTCCATCAAGACCAGGTATATCGAGCAGATAAGGACACCAAACCAAGACTGGATAAGTTTCATATTGGTCTTGTTAAACATTTTAGCAATACTAAATGAATGTAAGAATAGTTCTTTGAAAGAGGATGGTGATGCCACATTATAATAATGTACCTCTATAAAGTTTATGTAAAGTACAAAACTTTTGCGTTAGATTGGACATCCTACTACTATTATAAAGGCGAAAGTTTGTATGGATGTATGGATGTTTTACTCTTTCACGTAAAAACTACTGAATGATTTGAATGAACTACCACAATATAGCTTATACATCAGAATAACACATAGGCTACAATTTATAAAAATATATGTGGGATTGTCCAAAATATGACGGTAAGTGTCAATAATTAACTCCACGCGTACGAAGTCGCGGGCGGCCGCTATTAGTAATTTATAATTGCAATAAAAAGGGTAGCTTAATCTCAAACAAGAGCTTTGTTCGAAAAAATTGTAACATACTTTTGCTTGACCCGGGAATTGAACCCGGTACCTCATGGTAAAGAATGATGCAATGAATTTTTAATGAGTAGGTACCAAATCAGTTGTTTCTAGGTTTGCAAGATATAATCTAATCCAAGACTAGGCACATATCGGTCTTGCAAAAAATATTTTAGCAACACTCAATGAATGTAAGAATAGTTATATAATGACCTTCCGAATCAGCAGTAGATTATAAAATTTGACATTCATAAATGTTCTGTAAAGGACTTAAATTGAATAAAGATATTTTGATTTGATTTGATTTGATTTGAGTTGTTTGAAAGAGGATGGCAATAAAGTTACCTACATTCAAAACCCTTGAAATTCGACTGAAGGTTTTCAGGATCGAGTCTCTTTCCATGCCTTGTAATATTTGTGTCAGTTATAGCACGTTATAGTAAAGGAAGTATCAGCCTTTATACTGTCCCACTGCAGGACAAAGGAAATCAAGTCATCGCTACTTCGATGGGATTGGGCTTAATCACCACGCTTGCCTAATGCGGATTGGTGATCACAAACCTGAGGTATGTTCAAAAAATTCGAAACGTATAAAGTTTATGTAAGTACAAAACTTTTTGCGTTAGATTGGACATTGTCATTCTATTTATTTTCTCGTGCTATTTTCTTTGTCAAATTGTATTTGCTTAACACAAGGAAAACAAACTTATTTTATTTAAATTCCAACTGTATCATTTTATGTTTAAAAAAGGTTAATTAAACAGTTTTCTTGTGTATTTACGCAAATACAATTTGACAAAGAAAATAAGACGTAAAAATAAACAATTGACAAACCAGAAAACAAAACATTCCACTGAAAAAGGAGAAGAAAAGGAGGAGGGGATCTCTGGGCCCAAAGTTATCAAGATGAAAAGCATCCTCAAAAATCGGTTATATTTTTGTAAAGAAACTCACAAAATACTAGACCATTTTACAATCCAGAATATTAGAAAACTTAAAAACATCGTATTAAACTAACTATCGATATAAAGCGAATTTGATGACAACACAATAATCGTTAAAATGTATGAAAATCGTGTAAGAAATTGATAATCGATATTGTACGGTGGCCAGCACATCAAGTTACTACAAACTGTCAAATTTCTTCAATCGAACCTCACTTTTATGTCAAACCGTGTTTGGTTTCAATATCAACTGAGGAAATTTGACAGATTGTAGTAACTTGATGTGCTGGCCACTGTACCTAATCTATGAAGTACTCGACTAATTAGAACTCTTCCGAGTTGAAGTATGAGGTGATGTATTTTTTCTTTTCATAAAGAAAAAATGATTTGACAAGTGTCAATAAAACGTTTGTCAAGAAAAGATGAATTTCATGTTTTCAGCGATATAATGTTATTAATTTCAAAGTTTATGGATGGCTTTTTATCACGGAGATAAATTATACAATTGGATATAATTTTGGGCTATGTGTCCCGTATAAGTACCTATTATTTACCCATTATAGGTAAGTACCTTCTTACCTCACTTTTACTATTAATTCAAAAATCTCGATTCCTGGATTGCCTAGTTTTCCTAAAATGTTTGTGGCGAATTGTTATTATGAATCTTTCATAATAAGGCATCTTTGATTTGTATAACTCTAGAGCCCACAAATATTATATTAAACCGGTTTCGGTTTCCTTTAGTCTCGTAATCAATCCCTACTTTTTTCTTTGTTTATGTGATAAGTGGCAGACGAGCAGACGGATCACCTGATGATAAGCAATGGCCGCCGCCTATAGACACCTGGAACAATGCCTGGAACACCAGTAGAGTCACAAGTGCACTTTCAACCTTGTACCCCCTTACCCCTTATTAGGCCCCAGGAGCCCTCACTCACTCGACGAAATCTAGTCTTCTTTGGGGCCGTGGTATCACTCCTGTCCAGTCGCCCTTTCATGTCAAAGCTCTCCCACGGTTAAAGCTGTTTATGGGCGGCGGTGATTACTTATTAGCAGGTGACCCGCTTGCTCGTTTGACGCCTCTAGTATATAAAAAAATCTTACAGAAAAAAAGTGGTAATAGCTACCAAATTATCTAAAACGGGAGATTTTATCAATCATGATTGATTCATTTTGACGTTCGCTTTGTCGTCAAAAACGGATCGATCACGAAACACGATACTTTTCACAGATTGCTATCACAAAGTATAATAAGAAAGAGATTTCCAAAATCGATTGTTATATTGTAAAATATTATAATAGCCTCATTTATCATACGTTGAAGACAGCTGATAAATCTACTTCTAATAACGTACACAACCGTGAGAAAAGCATTTATCTTCGGATGTAGAAATATTGGATGTAAAATGATTTAAAGTTAAATCCGAAGATAATATAGAAGACTAGTAGTTTCAAAGAAGGAAACTGGAATATCTTGGACATAATATGTACTTACCAAGTTCATAATAAAATCTTTGTGGTTCCATTTGAAGTACAATAAAATAAAATTATGTCTTAAAAACAACATACTGCTACTAGTTTCAATTATATAGCTCTTAAACTTTCGGAAAAAAAATGGCTGTTACCTTACAATCATACAGTTTTTTGCCATTTGGCTACGGACCCCTAAAAATTAAAACATTTAACAAGTGTGCAATCGCTCTCAGCATATGCCTTGAGATCAAAACCGAAAGTCGAGATAGGCCGGTCATCGGCGGGTCAACAGGCGTAATGTCACGTGAAATGAGCGTGCAGGACCTTTTGATTCGCTAGTGATGCCCACTATCATATCGATAGAGTTAGTAAATTAATAATAATAATCAAAGGGGCCTCTACGTGTTGGATCTGTATCCCCACGCACGCCTTCCAAAAGGACCGGTCTCCGTGCCGTGCTTTTCCAACAGGAGAGATACACAATAATAATAATATAAATTGAGACAACATCACATACATTGTCCTGGCCCCAAACTAAGGTTTTCCCTTGTGCTATGGAAACCAGAAACAACGAAGGTACTACAAACACCCAGACCCAACACAAATATCTGTTTCATCAACAAACATTTGTGTTGGTGTGGGAATCGAACCCGTGACCCTTACGTCTCAACCGGCGCTCAGACCATTGCGCTAAACGGGTCGTCAACTAAATAATAAACTCACACAACATCTCATACTTTGATCTGAGTCCGTACTTAGTCTTAAGCACTTGTGTTACAGATCAGGCAACAGAGGAAATACCAATATACTTAATATCACTTGTGGGCCGCCCTCACTTCGTTTCGGGACATTAGTTGGCGCTGGATATCGATTACAGCGCACTATATCTATGTGTTTTGGTTTTTCGGTTTACCTGACTGGTCGTTGTCTTTGGAATTTACCTCTTTATAAATAGTACAGATAACACACGCAATTTTTAAGCACAGTGCAATTTTCCAAAAACCAGTAAATTAATACACTGAGCAGAATTTGCACTAAATATAGCTTTAAAACTTGTGTTACTCAAATTAGATCACCAGGAAATTATGAACACATCAGTTTTAGTTTAGATTTTTTATTTGATCCCAGAATGCCTTTTCCCGGCGAACCCAATACTTTTGACACACAAGTTAGGGTAACAACAAAAGCACAATCCTTAATGCAGATTAAAGCAAGTGAACTGAAAACAATAATTAATAACATTTGTCTTTATCGAATTTAATATTTGAATTGTCATTCTTAGTTCATTAAATCAAGTTAGCATTTGTATCGATATCGACTCTCTACAAACCCTACTTCTAAATCTAGGTAATGCGTCGTGAAATGGCCGCGTGGCGTGATGGCGAGCCCTGATGAGGGTGTCCCCTCAAGCCAGGTAGCCTGCCCTATGTCCCGGAACGAAGGGACATATACGTAGGGACACGAACTTAAATGATTAAAATGACAACATTGGTTCCAATGTAAATGTACTATTTACATTGGAACCAATTTGGAAAGTGTTGGGTCTGGGTGTTTGTAGTACCTTCGTTGTTTCTGGTTTCCATAGCACAAGGGAAAAACCTTAGCTTGAGCCTTGGGGCCAGGACAATGTATGTGATGTTGTCTCAATTTATTATTTATTTAGTTTTGGGCTATGACATTTAGAAATTCGCATAACAAATACTATAACTATAATAATTATACAACTTTATTAATTTTCTATGGGGGGGAGTCGAATGTATTTTGATGAGTTTCGAAGAGTCTGTGAACGATTGTTGTTAAAAATTGTTGATAAAACATGTTTTTTTTTATGTCACACGTGGCAAACGAGCGGACGGACCACCTAATAAGCGATTACCGGCACCCATAAACACTTGCAACACCAGCAGTCACAAATGTGCTACCAACATTTTAACCCCTTTCCCCCCTAACTGGGCCTCGCAGGCGCCAGTCTTCGGTTAGTCCGTGGTATCACTTCGGTCAAGCTAGCCCATTCATGCTGTTGGCGACCAGCAACCCACCTCCTTTTATACTTTTGTAAACCTATTGTCTATATTTCTACTATACGTCTTTAAAAAAGAATAAATCAGTTGCCAACCAAAAGCCTTTTCATCAAGAACATTGGTGTCAGAAGAAAACGGATTTTTTCATGGTAAGGGGTAACTACATCGGCAACCTTGGATCAAAAGGAGGTATCGTTCCACTCTATTTTAATTTTGTTGAGGGTTAGAGGGCGGAGCTACTTATTCGGCGCCCCAGCGCTCGCCTCGTCCTGCACCATCAACTGGCGAACCTCTGTCCACAAAGGACTGCTAAGTAGACATTCTCTATCCCTAGTTACCACATAGAAACGCTACTTATGAGGACGGTGCCACATTTGATTGCGTTTTAACGCTAGCCCCGTCCTGCGTTTGGTAACAATACCACAACAACGACCATCCTAACTTAATTATGACCCCGTCAAGTCAAGCTCTGCTAATTGACGCCTTTATAAAGCGTGATCTAGCTATCGCGGAGCGTCAACGCCTCGAACATGATCGCTGGCTCGCAAAACAAGAACGCAGGCGGCAACGCGCCATCGCGCTTGAGCATGCTCGCCGCCTTGCAAAGATTGAGTACGAGCGCAAGCTAGCGATAATAAACTTAAAGTACGAGGCTGGATTAGCTGCTATTGAGGCAAAGTCGAAACTTGGCAGGGATGAAAAGGCTAGCAACTCATCTAATACCTTTGTCGGCAGGGAAGCAGAAGACGCATTTGATAATGTCAAACAGCAGATCCCTATAGAAGACGCCGCGCTACGTCCTGTTCCCTTATCTCCGAGGTCTGCGTCCGCCCTTGGGGAAGACGTAGCGCCGCGTGCGGTCCCCACCTCTCCGAGGTTGACGTCCGCCCTTGGGAAAGACGCGATGCCGCGTCCGGTTCCCACCTCTCTTATTTTCAGCGCCAGCGAACATGTCCCATGTTGTGCCACAGCCGACGCGACGCCCGCCAACGCCGCTGGGAACACACCTACACCGTGTCTCTCAACAGCTGCAGATGGATCACCTGACAGCTTCGCAGTTAGCGGGACTACACCTTGCGCGACATTAGACGAAGCACCCGCTGACCACGACAGCCTGCCTACACCGCAGTGTCTTGCTACCTCGGACGACACGGCAGTGCGTCCCGCTCACTCTGCAGCTTGCGCGCTTACGCTCGCCGGCCCGGCTGCCAGCGCAAGTTCGCTCATAGGCTCTGGCGCCAACGAGCTTACGCCCGCTGGCTCTACCAGTAGCGAGCTTACGCCGCAGTGTCTCGTCGCCGCTTGCGCGCGTACGCTTGTTGGCCCCGGCGCCAACGCGCTTACGCCCGCTGGCCCCACCAGCAGCGAGCATACACTGCCATGTCGTGCCAAAGCCAACACGGTGACATTATCCCGCCTTATCCGCTGGTTGCGCGCTTACACGTCATGGACGGTTTACACGCCAGCATCGATGGTGTGTTAAATACAGCTGGTCTGCTCTTTAATATACTGTCCCTATTTGACAGTTTTCAATTTCACTTTTGGGTGTCGAATCATGCCGATACAAAAGACCCAATCCCTCCAGATATCCGCACCATCGATGCGGCAGGTACCGGCAGCATCGATGCGGCAGGTACCACCATCGACGCGGCAGGGATAGGGGGTAGATTCATCACCCCTTCCCTCCTTTTTCTAGAAACGTTTTGAGCTTGTTTTGGTTAATTTACATTCTCATACTTTTCTTTTATAACATAAAACAAGCCTCTCACACGTCCATTGTTGTTAGTTCATACTCTCGCGTAGCTTAGCTTTCCATTCTTACTTATTTTACTCATTAGCTTAGCATTAGCATTGTATCTAACATTCATTCTAAATCGCATTTTGCCATTTTTATCATTTCATGGGAGCAGGGCCTCTATAAAGCATTTCGCTGACTGACTTCCATGACATCATGCATGACATTTGCTTGCGTAGCGACGTTTACACTAAATACGTCACCACACGTCACTGTCTTAGCTGTCTTTTGACTTTGCAGTCAAAGAACCAAAACGTTGTAAACGACGCTACGACGAACGCTATAATCGTTATCACTCGGTTTCATTCGTTTGCTGGCCCAACTTTTGTACCGTCATCGGTGAATTTGTGGCCCAGGAAGCACACGTTTTATAGCGTTCTTGTTTTATTTTTTCTAAAGTCTAAGGTGTGTACAATCACCTTTTGTCTCACTCCCGATAGTAGACTGATTATTTAGAGCCACAGCTTGTGACAATCAGGCATCTTTTGGTTCTCTTTCAAACAAATTTTAATTTTGACTTTATTCGCGACTATCTTTTTTATTGTTTCTTTACCTCGCGGATTGTTTAGAAGTCGATTAAAATATAAATTCTTATTCACAGTTTGACGGATGCGTGTACACGGGACGCCCCATTTATAATCTCAGTCCACACATCGCGTCCCTGCTCTTCGTCGAAGATCGTCTGTCCAGCTGCTACCCTTCGGAAGTCCAGAGACCTGCGCCATTCTTCAGTCGCTGACTCCCTATGTCTTTACGCACATGCTATAAGTCGGATCAGCTTGCTGCACGCACCGACTTCCTGCTCTCCTACGCACATGCCTAGACTCCGATCGACTCATTGCACGCACTGACTCCCTGCCCTTTTATGCACATGCTTTATTCGGATTAGCTTGTTGCTTGCACCGGCCCTTTGGAAGGGGCCGGTAGCCCAGAGCCAAGCGGCTCCTGTCTTGCGGTTTACTGAAGGTTACCCAAGGCACTTCAAGACGCCACCGCGATAACGCTTGTGCGTAACGAGCGAGCAAAACGGGACGAGCATGCAGCCACCTTGTGAAGATGGACGAGCATGCAGCCACCTTGTGAAGATGATCAAGCAGTGGATGCAGATGTTAAAGGGGGTGTCTCGTGTCACCGACTTTAGGAACCGCTAGTTGCTGGTCGCCTCCCTAAGTTTACTCGTGCTCACACCGTGGGGGGCCATGTTGGCGACCAGCAACCCACCTCCTTTTATACTTTTATAAACCTATTGTCTATATTTCTACTATACGTCTTTAAAAAAGAATAAATCAGTTGCCAACCAAAAGCCTTTTCATCAAGAACACATGCCAAAGCGAGGCTCTCCCACGGTTAATACATGAATGAAATACTCTTACGTATCTTTTAGTTTAGTATAATATCTTGATCGTGTTTGAATAAGTATGCAATTCATGGAATAATTTTTATTTTTTGGTATAGCAATTCTTTGCAATTTATTCTTAAGTAAATATTGCACTTAAAAAATTCCTCGGAGGGTTCAGGTGGGACTTGAACCCACAACCTTCCGCAAACCGGGCAGATATGCTATCCACTTTACACCATCCGAGCCCCTTACTAAGCCGACGAATTTCGTAAGTGCTTATCTCGCCATGAGCTGACGATAGTCTCATCAATATTGTAGGTATACTATACAATATCCAGTGGAAACATTATTACAAATATTTGACCACTAGACTTTGACTAGTTAAGATGAAACTGCTAAACGAATAATTTTTATTTTTTGGTATAGCAATTCTAAAAAATCAATGTATGGTTTGCGGAAGGTTGTGGGTTCAAGTCCCACCTGAACCCTCCGAGGAATTTTTTAAGTGCAATATTTACTTAAGAATAAATTGCAAAGAATTGCTATACCAAAAAATAAAAATTATTCGTTTAGCAGTTTCATCTTAACTAGTGGTCAAATATTTGTAATAATGTTTCCACTGGATATTGTATAGTATACCTACAATATTGATGAGACTATCGTCAGCTCATGGCGAGATAAGCACTTACGAAATTCGTCGGCTTAGTAAGGGGCTCGGATGGTGTAAAGTGGATAGCATATCTGCCCGGTTTGCGGAAGGTTGTGGGTTCAAGTCCCACCTGAACCCTCCGAGGATTTTTTTAAGTGCAATATTTACTTAATTCATGGAATACCCTTACATGTTTCACGTGTCTTTTCATTTAATACATCTGGATCTTGTTTAAATAGTACGAGTATGTATGCAATTCATAAATATTAAATTTACATAAGCCATGTCATGTGAACAGCAAATTGAAACGTTCGTAGAGTAACGATATCAAAGAAAATGTACACTTATTTTATTAAGGCGACAGTTCGAGCTCACCTGCGAAGCCAATTGAATTAAATCGTGTACTATTAAACCAGATAGATAGTCTAAAACTCTTTATTGCAAAAAAAAAAGTTATGGAACTTAAGTTTAAGGGGACACACGAATGAAACTAGCGCCGCCAACCTATTTACACTGATTGTGGCGAAAATACGATATTTTTTAAGAAAGCAAAACATTACAGACATAGATAAAAGTAATTTGATTTTTTAAGATGCAATACAATGTATAAAACACGCGACAAGTAACAATAATGTCAATTTATTGCTGAAAGTGGCCGTTTTTAGCAATAAATTAACATTATTGTTACTTGTCGCGTGTTAGAAATAGTGTATTGCATCTTGAAAAATCCAATTTACTTGGATCTAAGTCTGTAATGTTTTATTTTCTTCAAAAATATCATATTTTCGCCACAATCAGTGTAAATAGGTTGGCGGCTATGAGTACCCTTACGCCGGAGCATTAATGCTATAAAATAAAGTATCAGCCCATATACGAGTACCTACTGTCCCACTGCAGGGAAAAGCCCTCCATCATAGAAATCAAGTCATCGCTACAATGATGGGATTAGGCTTAACCACCACGCTCGCCTAATGCGGATTGGTGATCATCACAAACCCGAGCTTTGGTCGAAAAGTTCGAGACATCCTTTTTGCCCGACTCAGGAATCGAACCTGGGACCGGAACTTAAACCACAGACCAACGAGGCGTTTTCCGTTGATCCGGTTTAATAGCTTACATTTTAAATCAATCAGGATTTTTGCAAATGCAAAAATCCGATAGATGGCGTTACGTTGACGTCAGGTCCAACAATGAGTGGCTTAGTTACATTTGACGTATCATGTCAAAATTATGAAGTTATGTTATGAAACAACCAATGTCGTCAAAGTTGGACCTGACGACAACGTAACGCCATCTATCGGAATTTTGCTTTTGCAAAAACTCTCATTGGTGTTGCTAGTGTGCCGTTTCCATCGCCTTAAAACATTTTGTTTGTATAATGCGAGTCAACCTGTATACGGAAAGTATGAGCCGTTTTCGATTCAAAATAGGCGAGCTTCGCAAAAAGTACGGGGTTATTTTAAAATAGATTCCCTTTGATATGGTTAAGTGAAATGATGGTGCTGTACAAATATGTTTTGCTTGTCAGGGCCATCTTGAAAACGTATTTATTTTCATGTTTAAACTCTGTCTTTTATTAATATTACAGTATAAAATATCTAGGCAGCAAGATAACAATGAATGCAGCTAGATTTTTTTTAAACATACTAATATTATAAATGGGTACCTATACTCTGATTCATAATCATGTAAAGTAAACTGACAGATGTCAATGTGACATTCCCATACATTATCACTCAATTTGACACATGCAAAACGTCAAAATGCATAGAAACTTGTCATTTTCATCTGTCAGTTTACTTTACATGATTATGAATCAGAGTATAAGTGTGTCTGTCTGTATGTTTTTCTTATTTTCACGGCAAAACGGAGCGACGAATTGACGTTAATTTTAAGTGTAGATAGTTGCAGGGATGGAGTTTAACAAAGACTAATTTTTGCCCCCTAACACCCAATTTTAGGGAAGTGGGGGGGGGGGGGGGGGCAAGCGAAGCCGCGGGCTAAAGCTAGTGTAAGTATTAAAGGTCCGCCCTCAGTGAAGGGGCAAAATTTTGGTAAAAGTTTAGAAGCATTAAGGTTAAATGACATCTCTGAGTTCGGCAGTTAAATTAATGAAATACATAATTGTTATTGTTAGCATTGTATCTTATTATCTGTAGACGTGTAAACCAGTTGCGCAATCTATTCGCCCTCTCTCAAATCAATATGGAAAAAATCCAATATTTCAAAGACAATAAAAGGAAAATGATTAATTGATACACCAATATTTGAGCAAAAATATGTGCCCAACAAATATTAATTTATTCCACCGCAATTTATTTGTTTAGGAATGCACCGATATCGTTCCTTTCCTTTCAGCTCAATTAAAATCTTCGTGGCGTCGCATAGAAAACGGAATTAGTCAAGTGGGTTCAATCACGAGTACGGTAGGGTTCAGTATAGAGTAATAATCTTCTTTTACTAAGTTTTTCGACTGAAGAAACCCAAGATACAACGGGAATGCGTTAAAAGTGTCTCTGCAAATGAAGACTCTACGCGTAAAAGAGCGCAATTTGGCATTTTATTTTTAAACCAAGTTTGATTAAGGTCAAAAATTAAATATTTAATTTTACTTTCAATCTCGACAGCAAGTTTGAAATTCAAAGTTCTATTACTGTAAAATAAAAAACTAGGTTAGTTGAACAAAAAGTATGTTTCGATTTTTTCCTATATACGAGTAGCTCAGGTTTGTGATTACCAATCGCATTAGGCAAGTGGTGATTAAGCCTAATCCCGTCATAGTAGTGATGACTTGATTTCTATATGATGGAGGCCTTTGCCCTGCAGTGGGCAGTATATTTAGGCTGATACTTTAGCTGTAGCTGACACTGATATATGGAAGAGTATGTTATAGTTATAGCTGTATATCTTATAGTATCTCTCCCGCTTCTTGAGAATCATTGGTTCTTTTTCTTTATGTGATAGGTGGCGGACGAGCAAATGGATCACCTGATGGTAAGCGATTACCACAGCCCATAGACACCTGCCACGCCAGAAAATCACAAGTGCGCTGACAAGTCTTAACCCCCATTCCTCCCCAATTGAGCCTCTGGTATCCTCACTCACTCCACGGTACACAGCGCAGGCGCTGCTTCACGCCGGTCTTTTGTACCACTCCGTTAGAGCCGGTCCATTTATTCCGAAGCGTGGCTCTGTGACGGTAAGAGGTGGTTCTTTGTAATGCCTGCGGAACCCTACCCACACCATTTGTTATTGTAATCATTCGTTCGGTATTCAAACACCAGGTGGCGTGGATAATTGAAATTGTATTCTGCCGCCAGCTTTCTTTTTTCTTGATTGTTTTGTTGGCGTTAGGGCCTTTCTTTGTGCGAATGTTTCGACTTGTCCAAGTTGTTTTAGTAATGACTTAAAATTGAGTTATCCGTAAGATTTTATTGCTTTTAACGGTTTTAACTTAAAAACATTCTTCAGCGTTGAATGATGACTTTATGCAGTATTTTTGTTTCAATTTTGTACCAGCAATGGTGTTTTTACTACTACTGATGAAGTAATGGTACTTGTAGGTACCTAAGTTAGTTTTTTTAAAAGACTTTGTCTCTTGGACTAATCTCAAACTGTAGGATCTTTTGGTAGGGTGTATCATTGTACTCTTGATTTTAATTATGCCAGAGAAAACCTGAACAAGAGCCAAAACGTCAAGTTGTCCATATTATTTTGACATTTTGCATCTGTAAAATGGAGTGTTGATACCTAAGTATGGGGATGACATATTGATATCTGTCAGTTTACTCTATTAAAAATCAGAGTTAAGATAAGTAATCATTTACCAACAAACTTTTATCCACTTCTTCTACCAACCATTCTGAGTAACATTTTGTTAATTATGACTTTTAGAATATCATCGAAAAATTTTCGACTTCGATATTTCTGTAACATACTTATTTTTTTTTATTTTTTTTTTTATAACATACTTATAGTTGAATAAAAAGTAATGTACTGACACAAATACGCTCGCTCTCTCTCTCTCTTATACACACACACACATGCACGCATCCACGAACCCTCACACCACACATTCATGCACAACACACACACTAGATACAACACGCAGAGACATCTATTTCTCATTCTTTGACACTACTTTTCTAAACAGAAACTCTCACTTTAAAAATAGAACAAATAAGCAATCTCACATACGACACATTTCGGCAGAGAGCAGCAAGGACGTGCGCCCCGCAATCCAATAGCGAAGACAAAAAACCGAAGGAACGTACAGAAAATTGAATTTAAATCGCCACCACGTTGAATAATACATTGTGAGACCAGGTCCCGTAATACGGTAAGCGGATATCTTTTTATTCCAGTGTTGCCAGCACTATCTAAAACGTAACCTAAAAAGGATAGGTTATCTCGACAAACTAGAAGAAACATTGAAACATCCTAGCAACAGACATACAACCACACAAGCACATTGAAAACAACTTTTTTATGTGATAGGTGGCAGACGAGCAGACAGATATCACCTAATAGTAAGCGATTGCTACCGCACATAGACACCAGCAACACCAGTAGAGTCGCAAGTGCGCAGCCAACCTTTAAACCCCTTTCCCACCAATCGGGCCTCCGGTATCCTCACTCACTCGACAAAACACACACACACACACATATTACTTGTCACATTTTGTTGTAACAAGTGCATTGTAACTAAAAATTTTAAATTTTTTATTTAGTTCTATGGTTTTGTATTGTGTTTTGGATAAGTAGTTAACGTCTAAATTATCAATAAAAAGTAGTTTATAAAGCCTAGACTTACTATTAGCTGTAATAGAACGGTAATTTACTTAGCCATATTGTGTTTGCCTGTAATTGTTGTTACATTCTAATCACTTAGATACTATTCGTTTCTAGAACATATGTTATAATGTAATGATGTTGGCAGACCAAATAAATAAATAAAATAAACAGTGCAAAAGCTGCTTCATGCCAGTCTTCTGAGACACCGTTGCATCACTCTGGTCGAGCTGGCCAATTAATGCCGAAGCATTGCTCTCCCACGGTTAAGCAAGTCCAAGTAAAGATTTTGTCAAAATTTGTACACCTCGAATCTTTGCGCATCGCATAAAGATTCACTTCTTATAAGTAAAGGAAATATCCTGGCAACACTAAAGATTTTTCTTTCTACCGAAGGTGCTGAGACAGCTTGTTTAATTTCAGCCTGTAGTTTGCTTTGTTGCTGAATCTCTGCTGAAAACAAAATGGTCTCGTGTGAGTTTTTACTTTGAACGGTATTTTCAAATATTTTCCTTTTGCTTTTGATATGAAAAGGATTTTCGGTCTCATAACTGAAAACCTTTGGTTTGTGATTACCACTCTGCATTAGGGAAGCGTGGTGATTAAGCCTAATCCCATCATAGTAGCGATGACTTGATATCTATGATGGAGGCCTTTGCCCTGCAGTAGGACAGTATATAAGGCTGATACTTACTTTTTACTGGAAACCTTTGGAACGTACTCTTCAAAAACGCTGCATTAAAATATGCTCACAAACTTTTCGAAACAAAACCATCCCGGATGGGAAATTGTAGCTCAGAAAAATGCATCACACTTACAAAAATTTATACGCTCACTCATACATTACCCGCTGAGTATAGAACGGATGTACAGACGCCGGAAGCAGCCTCACAATGGATTTGATACATTGCACTTCGCGCGATAACACTAAAGTGATATAGTGTGAAATAGGATACGGGGATAGTTTGCAACAAAACGTTATACTAGACACGGATATGAGTCATTCAGAGATCCGCGCCGGATTATTTGGTTGCTTTTTTGAGTTCCGTAGAAAAACTGTTATAGATTTGTCCTGTATTAGTATGTCTGTCTGTGCGTCCTATGTCACAGCCACATTTTTTACTATTATAATAGCTATATTTGTTGAAACTTGGTAAGTAACTAAGTAGATTAAGATATTTTGTTGACCGGCAAAAACTTAAAAAAAATCTTTTGGAGGCCTTCCTAATACTTACACAGTGGGATACTCAATAGACTGGCTGACTCTGCTTGTGTTACAGGCATCGGACAACAGAGCGCACAATGTAATAACGTATAGAGAAGCTAAAGCCAAACAAGAAAGAATCGCGCCCGAAGGAAGCGGAGGCGGACAGCCGCAGAGGGGGACGTTCAAAAACTTGTGTGGCGAAAAAAAGTGGTTTACTGTGCGGTTCTGCCTAAGTATACTTACGCTAGTTTTTTTTTTATAGTTTAAAGGGCAGACGAACAGATGGATCACCTGATGGTAAGCGATTACCGCCGCCCATGGACACCCGCAACACCAGAGGCGTCACAAGTTATTTAGTTCAATGCATACAGGGTGTATTCTGTAAACATAACTACATCCCTTTAACCATGTCTTCCCTACGATTCCACCTCGATTTTTGAAAATCGTCGACAATTTTATCGACTTCCCTTAAAAAATGATCAAGTCACTTGACCAACTTTGTTTGAAAAGTTGTAATTTTTTATGCAAATTTCCAAAAGTCATAGAACAAAATGTTATTATAGTCGGGCCGTTGTATCATGCCCGATTTGACAATGCCTTTTTTTTGATTTTGCGCTTATCCTTGTTATGGGGAACACATTTCGCGAATCATAAAGAACTTATGATTTAAAAGTAGTTATTTATGATTCGCGAAATGTTCCTCATAGCAGGGATAAGTGCAAAATTGAAAAGATAGGTGTTGTCAAATCGGGCATGATACAACGGCTCGACTATAGTATTCATTGTACCTACCTATTATTTTACATTGTACTTAG
>JABMDO010001287.1:0-16150 GCA_014851415.1 Cnaphalocrocis medinalis
GATCTTTCGAGTCGGCGACATGAGGACGTCAAGAATTTTAAATCAAAGCTTCGATGTTCCTTTTGAAGTTGAATACAGATTTTCCGTTTCTGGAAAACAATGAGCAAATTCAACTGGAAACTATATGGATGGCTGCGAGACGAGTTTTCTTTTTGTGGCCTATCAGTTGTTCACGTGATTGATAAGAAGATCCTTTGTACAAACTGTCGGCCGCTGATATTCTTTGTGGAGACATCGAAATACTTGCAGTTTTTGAAGGGATCATTGAATCTACAGGACAACCTGTGCAAGCAAGGTCGGTTACAATGAAAGTGACATCATATGGGGACATAGGTTTCAGTCTATGGTCAGTTACGATGTGTACAAAAATATGTATGATGTAGATTTTTCTAAATTAAGTGAGACGGAACAAGTTGATACCCCATTGTGTTCAGCTAATGAGTATGATAATATTATTTCAGTAGTTAATTCCTTAGCTTTAAGTGATGATTGTTCGATCTTTAATAATAACACTGCTAGCTGATAAAATTGCGAAACATTCGCCTATACAGTGTTGAGTTTCCGTGATAAGTAATTATTAATAGAAAATTTGTTTTCTCATGAATCCTGTTGAAGAAATATTATAGGACAACGACGACGACGTCCATAATTTGTTTGCATAAATATTATATTACAATTTGTTATTTTGTAAATGAAGACGCTTGGCTCAAATATCTAATTATGATACTTAATTTAGAAGTTATGATGAGGAAACAAATAAACATACATCTGTATATATGTATGTTTATTTGTTATCAAAATCATAACCCTCCTTTTTGCTTCGCCGTAGTCTGTTAAAAACGGGATCATAATATTATTTCGACTGCGCTGCCTGTTCGTCTGTTTGTCATCATGTACGTATGTATAATATGATGACAATACCATGATTTATAAAATACCCAGACTAGTGAAATTATCAAAGATGACGTATTTTTTCATAATAATACTACTAGTAACGAACAACAAAATAATATTCCAGTTCATCTAAATTATTTTTGTGGACATTCATAGAACTTTCCATAAGTTGATAGAAGCAGTATATTATTGTTCCTCGTAAAATGTAAGTCCTGGGCAGGACCCGAACGCAAAACCCTTGACGCAAAAGACAGGACAGAAAATGCATCAGCAAGCGCATCGAAAGTATACCTTAACAAGTACAAATCTATCAAAGCTTCAATATTCCCACATAACCCAATTTGCATCGCCCCCGTTTCGAAATGCAGCCCCCGACCCAAAGGGCGTTTTAAGAACAAATCTGCCGATTTGGTCGCACTGGGAGAGTCCATCTTTGAGCACGTTATCCGTTAATGGACTTGCCTCGTATGTGGACGTCTAAGCACAATAAATTCCAAGGAACTTAAAGCGTAAGTCTAGAATTTATTCCGGACTAGATTCTGGGCGTGGTTTTGCCAGTATTTCTCTGAATCCGTTCTCTAATAGCGTTTAAAAGTAAAAGAATTTTGATTTACTGAGCGTCCGATAAAAAAGTGTCCAAGAATAGAATTTGACGACAGTTTATGTATTAAATAATTACTTAATTATTGCAATGAAGATAAATTGTGATTAACTTAATTAGTGTATAAGGGTTATTTACCAAAAAGCAAATCTATTTTGAAAGAGGTTGACCTCTGAGGTTGAGTTGAGGGTGAGGTGAGGTGAGGTTGAGGTTGAATCAATACCATAAACCATAAAACATGATCTTGGACAGAAAAAAGAATAATGTAATAAATATATGACGTGAAAAATAATATTTTTATTTTTATTGGCTGTGAGGAAATGCAGCGTGAGGAAACCTGAACGTTTCAAATAGTTTCTGAAAAGTGTAACCATGATTCAGTTAGTCTGGTTCCCCTGTTAAGGCTGCGTATCACTTATCTGACAACTCGAATTCTGTCAAAACGCACGATCTTTTGACAACCGCATATAAAAAGTTTTCGTGTGGTCGTAGGTAAAGTTTCGCTTATTTACTGATTTGGTCAGAGAGCAGCCTACTGTGACAAATAATTTTGATATTTTAAGGTAACGGTGAAGATTTTCAAGTACGTTCAGTACCATTTAAATACTTAACGTATTGTATGAACGGTTTACTTTAAAGTTTTTTTTTTATGTGATAGGTAGCAGGCGAGCAGGCGGATCACCTGATATTGCGCTTAATTTTGATTTGAAATACACACACTTCGCTATGAAATTTACAATTGACACACTTAGAATTTTTCCGCTAAGTGTGTTAGGTCGCGATATTGCAAATTGATTGTTTATTTATTACAGTAACTAGGTCACTCCAGGGCTGGAAACCGGTTTTTAATTAACCAGGTTAATATCGATCTCAAACAGGTTTTTTCGTAAGGGTTCGTTCGGAGCGGAACCGATTCGCGAGCGATATTGCTTCTGGGATAAACCTGGTTAATTCCACGATGCGCGTGAATAGTGCAGCGATATATTTTGTCTCTTTTTATCTCCGGGCAGGACGCGACCCGATTGGACGCGATGCTTGCGATCTCTTTCCCTTACAATCGTTGCTTTTCATTATATGGGCGGAGCGAGGAACGAATGACACCCTAAGAAGAAGATACTTATTCTTCTTAGGGTGTCATTCGCTCTTGTAATTTAGCGCTTATAGTTTATATTTGACCTTCCAATACAAATTATTATCTGAAAAGAGACCAAGAGCTGACTTTTGAACCATTAGCGTTTATTTTGCTTCTTCCCACATCTCTATCACATTCACTCTCGTCTTAAAGAGACTCATGTTATAGTGTTCTGAAACTACATCAGTCAGGGCGAGTTCCACTCCTCGTCTGTTCATTCCACTTCATGCATCATAAAGGTTGTATGTAGGGATGGTGAATCTACGTCTACTATCCCGATATACAGGGTGGTTTCTAGTGACGTCAATATTTTTTTTAGATTCCTCACACCTGGGGGTATCCAAAAATACCCCATGCATGTTCAGCGATTTTTGTAGTTTTCGAGTTATAATTTTTTAAAGGTTTTTTTTTAAGTATTCTGCCAGCGAGGCTTAAACAATTCATAACTTTTTTTAATTGGGTATTTCGCAATTTTTTTTATGAAATGATTTTCTAGAATGTTATTCATAATAAAAAAAATATTTGGCTTCCTAAAATTACTTAATGTTACCAAAAAAAGGTCTTGAAAGTTAGGATTTTAGTTTTCAGTAGGATTTACTCAAACATTCAACTTCAAATTAAAAATACAAAAAGGAGTTTCCATAGCTTTGGAGTAAGTTTAAAAACTTCACAGGGTCCTAATCTATCAATATCATGAAAAAAAATACTACTTATTGAACCTTTGTTTGAAGTAATTGGCCTCCGAACGCAGATAGGCTGAAAATGTATGAAACTCAATAAAAAAATTTTTGCTCGATTGAAGGATTTACTCAAACATTTAACTTCAATTTAAAGTACAAAAAGGAATTTTAATAGCTTCGGATTAAGTTTAGAAACTTAACAGGGTCCTAAACTACCAATATCATAAAAGAATAAAACTACTTTATTAGCCTCTTTTTGCGCCTGTGCTTGTTACTCAATGACTTGGATTGTGCAGTACTATGAGTTACTCACTAAGCCAATACGTGAGTATAATCAGAGTCTAGTTAACACAGCGTAATTAGTTGAATATGGAGAGAAAATAACGCAAACGCGCGCTTTTTTTTTACTTTCTTTTATGTGATAGGTGGCAGACGAACAGACGGATCACCTGATGGTAAGCAACGGCCGCCGCACATAGACACCTGCAATACCAGTAGAGTCTCAAGTGCGCTGCCTTAACTCCCCTTTCCCCTAATTGGGCCTCTGGTGCCCTCACTCACTCGACGAAACACAGCGCAGGTGCTGCCGCCAGTCTTCCGCCGGCTGTACGCCGGTCTTCTGTGGCGTCACACCGGTCGAGCCGATTCATGCCGAAGCGTGCTTTTTTAAAATTAACGCAATTTCAAGGTTTATTTTCTATTGAAATGTTATAATGTAGAAAAATTGCTTCAATTGAGTTTCATAAATTTTCAGCCTATCTGCGCAGCTGCGTTCGGAAGCCGATTACTTCAAAAAGAAGCTTATAAAGTAGTATTATTTTTTCATGATATTGGTAGTTTAGGTCTCTTCGTATGTTTAGCGCACCACTGGTAGGAATGGGATAGACTTGGCATCAAGATAAATGGTGAGTACATGAGGCACCTAGATTTGCCGATGATATCGTAGTCATGGCTAAAAACTTGGACAATGCTCCTACCTTGGATAATAAAGACCTAAGACAATGCCCGATGACCTCAGTAGAGTCTCTCAACAAGTGGGCCCAAAATGAACATGGACAAGAAGAGAGTCATGTTGAACTCTCATGTCGTACTCACTCCTGTAAAAGTTTGAAGCTCTACACTGGAAGTTGTAGACGAATATATTTACCTCAGACAAAAAATGCAACTTGGTAAGTCCAACTTCCAGAAAGATGTCAATTGGCGAATCCAACTCGGCTGCGCAGAGTTCGGAAAGCTACGCAGCATATTTTCGGCCCATTGACCACAGTGTCTTAAGATGAAAGTCTTTAATGCGTGTGTATTGCCAGTGATGACATACGAAACTGAAACGTGGCCGCTAACAATAGGCCGCTTAAGAAGGTTCAAAGTCACTCAGAGGGCAAAGGAGAGGGCTATGCTCGGAATCACCTTGCGTGATCGTGTCAGAAATCATGTGATCTGCAGTAGATCAAAGGTCGCGGACATAGCCTAAAGAATTGCGTGGCTCAAGTGGCAACAGGCAGGGCACATTGCGAGGAGAACAGATGGCCGTTGGGATGAAAAGGTTCTTGAGTGAAGCCGCGTGCAGGAGGCAGCAGCCGTGGCAGGTCTGGACCGTGGACCGACGATCTAGTGAAGGTCGCGGGAGTCCCTAGGATGTGGGTGGCACAGGACCGATCTGTGTGGAGAACTTTGGGGGAGGCCTATGTCCGGCAGTGGACGTCTATTGGCTGAAATTATGATGATGAGTTCGACAAATTATACCAGAATAAGCAATGTATTCTGAATCGAACCACACTGCAAAAGTAGCGAAAACTCTTAGATTGATTTTTAACTTTCAGATCAGATTCTGATTGTCGCTAATGAATCACTTTCAATATAGGTACCGCCAAACGAAAAACGCCAAAAAAAAACGTTCACAAATACCAATGCCTGACTTCAGCACCAATTTAATAATGGAGTCGGCGATGTAAAAAAATAGGAAGTATCAATTGGTGACGGTCCTACTATAACGGAAAAGGATATGAAGTAAAAAAATCGAATATAGAACATTTTCTCGGCCCCGCTAATAATTGCATATGTGTGTGTGAATGGACAGCCGACCGGCATGACCACTCGCTGGGAGGACCCGTTGCGTACTGAATTACGAAAATCGGCGCAGTTGCTTATAAAGGGTTTTTTTCAAAATTAAAGTAATAATAACAAAACCCATGTATACTTCTAATTTTTTGCATAATATATTAATAAAGACTGTTCTTTCATAAACTGAAAACAAAAAGATATAGAATCTGCCAAAACATGGGTAAACATCGCGTCGAAATTGGGCATTTTTAACATGTTTTTATTTTAAGTTTGCAACTAATTTATTAAATATGTTCATAATTTCTCGCTGGAGTGTACCAGATCACTTATGATAAATTAGTAAACTGGAAAATTTTACCTTTTTTGGAATGGTAAAGTATCTTTATCCTTCTTGAAAAAACGTCATTTTCGCGAGTTTCGTAAAACGCGTTGAAATCAATGCTCTCGTTTAAGAAAATGGCGTATAAAAAAAAATGTTTCTCACTGGAGCTCACTGGTCAAAGAGTAGATCTACCGGAAAAATATATTATTCAATCAAAATATTGTATAATAGTCATGGTTATGACCTTTGGAAAATTCACAAAAACGTCATTTCCCGAAGTTTGAGCTTGCACGCTCTTAAAGGATTGCAAAGATCAGACAGCAATCGTTGCACTGCTGGACATAGGTCCCTAATGCACGCCACTGCTCTCGATTTTCGGCCACTCTCTCTCATCCCACACCAACCAGCCTTCGAATGTCATCATCCCGCAGCAGGGCGTCCAATACTATGCTTACCGAGTCGCAGTCTCCACTCAAGGACTTTACGGCTCCAACGGCTGTTAGTTACAACGGCTAATGTGACCACTGACCAGCCCCAGCCACTTACTTATCTATAGTAGTATTTTCCATCTAATCCGCTAGATGGAAAATACTACTAGAGATACGTTTCATAGGTATGCGAATGCCCCTATTACACGCTGAGATGAGATGAGGAAGAGCCTCTAACGAAAGTGACTAGACCAGAATAATAAATAACTGAAATATAACGGTCTCCGCCAACATTGAACCGCAGCCTCCTCCATTACAAGGAGATAACAATAAATTCTAGGAAACCACCACTTCAATATTCAAAGTGCGTATAAAAATTACGCAAAACAGGGCCATTTTGCGAAACTTGGCGTGAAATGTACGGACATTCTTTATTGTTGTAAATTATTTAATACAGTTGGTCTGAACTTGATATCTTTAGCGAGTGTTTCGGTAATTTTTAATTTAGATGGTTAGCAATCTTCAAGTGTAAGTACGTTTTCCAAGAAACTTTTAGCCTCGTACTATAAAACTATGAAATGAACTGTCGTCTGCGGTATTTATGGACCAATAATCGGGTAGTCCCGATTCGATCCGCAAACCTTCAAAAAGAGAGCGTATTTCTTTTAAGCCGAACGGCGGCGCACTTGTGACTGCTGTGGTAAGCAATTATCGCCCTTCGTAGACACCAGTAATTGCTTATCATCAGGTGATCCGTCTATTCGACTGCATGTAATGTCATAAAACATATTTTTACGGTATAGACGATTCTTTATAAATAACAGTAGAATGTGCCCATGGCGTTGATCACTCTACGACTATTATGGAAATTCGTCAAAAACTTTTTAGACTCGCCATGCCAAATACTTAAACGAGTCACGTGGTTGAATTTATGTGGTGATTGTTTTTTTTATACTGTACATTGTCCTAGTTAGGTATCGGATATCTTCTTTAATGTCACCTTTTAACAATAATCTCTTAAAACTGGTTTTTAGGTCTGGTGGGACATTTTAGAGCTCTATAGATTCATACATTCGTTTACATCTCACTCGATTTCAATGTCGAGTGCACGAAAATTGCCCCCTGGGGTCTGTTTCTTTCACACACAAGCTCAGCAAATCAGAGAAATCGCATAGACAACTCCACAAAATATTCTCCATAATTTCCAAAGTAACTTGAGAAGTTTTCAAATTCCTAATATACTGCGCTCAGTCTCTAACAAGGTTTGAGATGAAGTACTCACAATTAATTAGCACAAGTTTTACTATGTTCAAGTAATTAATAGTTAAATCTAGCTGCGAATCAACTTGTGTTACGAATGTAAATAAATTAAGTAAGTTTCACTAGTTTTGTACTTTTGCTGGTTTCTAGTATTGAAGTCATTAATAACGGTCATGATATATTCCACTATTTTCATATAATGATTAACACAATGACATAAGTCATAGTCACCGGTGACATAAGCCACTTGCGACATTTTGAAAGTAAGAGTCCTATGTAATGTAATGTTTCAGTCTTATACACTGTCCTACAGACTGTAGGGCAAAGACCTCTATTGAAGAAATCAAGTCTATGATGTTTGTAATCACAAACCCAAGCTATGTTAAAAAATTCAAGACATACATACTTTTTGCTCGACTCAGGAATCGAACTCTGGACCCCGAGATCACGGTCTATTTTTGTTTTTGTTGTACTTTTTGGTAGAGTGGTAATAGTCATTGCCTATGGATACCAGCAATACCATAGGAGTAACAAGTGCGTCCTTTCGACCTAAACTGAAGAAAGAATTTTTGATTTAGGTTTTGATTTCGATGGTACTTCTGCTAGCTATAACAAAAAGGTACAGTGGCCAGCACATCAAGTTACTACAATCTGTCAAATTTCCTCAGTTGATATTGAACCACACACGTTTGACATAAAAGTGAGGTTCGATTGAAGAAATTTGACAGATTGTAGTAACTTGATGTGCTGGCCACCGTACCATCTATATCTAATATAATATATACTATTAAGAGAAAAAACCTACAGACATCGACAAACCTTATATAAAAACCGAAAAAACGAAACACTAGCGCGATGCAATGGACGTCCAGTGCCATCTATTGGCAGACAATGGGACAAACTACTACTATGCGAAGCGAAGTGAGGGCGGGCCACTAGTTTTCTTATAAAGCTGGATATCTAAATCACCAGCAGTATCAAAGTTATCAAACGCAAGCCCCTGCGCCACAACTTCTACTAAATATTTCAAAACAACACACGTTAAACTGCCATAATGTTATTTTACGACGATTTGGTGGCGAATCACCCATTCAGGTGCAAGCCTCGCGCGGAAAGCCAATATTGTACGTGACCGCCGCTTGCGTTGTTTGATTTTCATTGATAAAAATTGAACTCCCTTTGTGGCCCGTAATTGGACGGAATTATGGAAAATGTTTTATAGCTTCCAGGAGATGAGGCTGTTTGTGAGCGCTGTGATCGAGGGCGATTTATTTTGCGATTTCCGATTTCGAATTGTGGATTGGATGAGTCGAATTCGGGGACTTATTAGTAGGGCCGGGAAAATGTGTTGCGCGTCTTGTGTTTGCGTCATAAACATATTTTAGGCAAGAGTGAACAGACATCTTCTAGACAAACGCGTGCCATCCTAGACCTCATCGTCACTTTCTATCAGATGTGATTATTTATGGTAGTTAAGAGTTGGCCTTATAGTCTATTAAAAAAAAACAACATTGAAACTTATAATAAGTTAGTATCAATACCTTCAATATAAATAATAATATTGATGCTTCAACCGATATTCAGCTACGGTGGACAATCTAAATGATCAGACTGACCTTTCTGACTGACTGCGTACGAGTCAGGCTGCCACTGTTTTGACGTCACTTGCTAATTACGCATACGAAATCTGAACCGTAGCTCACTTCCTAGTTAGACTACTACCTGGAACCATTCTTTTCCAGAACGCTACGCTTCCAGCGCTCATTTTTTCCGCGCAAGTGCAATTGTGGAATGACCTTCCAGTTGCGGTGTTCCCTGATCGCTATGAAATTTTCCCTAAACACTTGACATTGACGGAATCACATCGCGGCCGTCACCGTGCGCGTGCTTAATTCCATGAAAAAAAAAAATTGCGATTTCCTTTTTTGAACGAGGTTTGAAAAGAGTACTTCTTTCACGGTAGGCAGCGGCATGACTGTGCCTCGGCATTGTTGTTGTCTGAGCGGCGGTTACCATTTACCATCAGATGGGCCGCATGGTCTTCTGCCTACTTCAGCCATAAAAAAAGAATTTTCCTAGCCAGTAAACACGTGACGTAATGAAGAAATCCCCCTCAAGTGTGACAGCCGTGATTGCAGGTACAATCGGCTCCGGGTATTAACGTACTCTGATAATGAACCGCAGTCCGCGACACATGACGGGCTTTTTAATGCGGGCGCCGAAATGTTATTACGTTGCGCAAGGGGTGCCAAAGCTGAGTTTTCATTTTTACTGTCTGTCGACTTTGAACAGAGGGCAATCATAATCATCATCAGCTTGTCTCAGTCCACTGCTGGACATAGGCCTCCCCCAATGTTCGACTTCACCCTGTCTTCGGCGAAACGCATCCAGTCTATACCAACGGCTTTTCGCAGATCGTCAATGAGGCAATGGAGAGGGCTATACTCGGAATCTCCCTGCGTGATAGTGTCGCAAATGATGAGATCCGCAGGAAATCTAAGGTCGCAGACATAGCGCAAAGAATTGCGTGGCTTAAGTGGCAATAGCCAGGGCACATTGCGAGAAGAACAGACGGCTGTTAGGGCGGAACGGTCCTTTAGTGGAAGTCGCGTGACCAATCTGTAGAGAACATTGAGTGAGGCCGATTTCCAGCAGTGGATGCCTATTGCCTAGAATGATAACATAACTATCATGCTTGGTCCCTGCTTCTTACACCGGAAGGCAGGAGTTAAGAAGAATAGCACTGAGGGGTAGCACGTTATTCTAGCACACGAATAATATCACTACTCGACTGGCATTTAAAAGAAAGCTGAGACGTTTCGTACCGTAACTGGCTATTGAAATCATCATCAGCAACCCACGTTCGTCCACAGCTGGACATAGGTCTCCCCCAATGCACGCCACTGCTCCCGATTTTCGGCCACTCTTATCCAGCTCACTCCAGCCAACCTTCGAATGTCGTCATCCCATCTTTGTAGCAGGGCGTCCAACACTACGTTTACCGAGTCGCTCCACTCAAGGACTTTATAGCTCCAACGGTTGTTAGTTCTGCGGCTAATATGACCAGCCGACTGCCACTTCTGTTTGCTGATTCAGTGGGTTATGTCGGTGACTCTGGTTATCTCTCTAATTACATCATTTCTGATGCGGTCCTTCAAAGATACTCCGAGAGAAAGAGCTATTCTTTCCATAGCTCTTTGAGCGACTTTGAACTATTGATTGATTGACATACTTGCCCGTAACCTCCCGCACTTTGGTTTTCTGCTTATCAGGGCAACACTTTTCACAACCTGTCATCTACCGGTCCAAAGCCATCACAGGTGATCCGTCTGCTAGTCTGCTACCTATCACATATAAAAAAGTGGGTCACCTGTTAATAAGTGATCACCGCCGCCCTTAGAATCAGCTTCACAACGCGGATTGCGTGCGCAACCCTAGTAAGTCTCCCGCGTACAGTCACGTACAATATTGCCGCTGATACCGTGGCCTCATTTAAACTCCACGCTGACGTCACAGCCTCACGCAGGTGAGCGCATCTCGCGGATATTGTGGTGCAATTCGAGTTCAGGAAGCACAGGTGAATTAATTGAGCTGTGTCTGTGAGATTTAACGGCTAGTAATCAAAACAACGTCCCGTCTAAAATTTTAATTTTATTTAATTCTTGAAATATTGTATTACAAAATTTGAAGAGATTAAGTTTTACTGAGTTTCTTGCTGATTCTTCTCGGTAGAAATTCCTAGATATACCTTCCAATAGACCTTTCAAATCAGCGGTAGAATATACAATTTGACATTCATACATGTTCTGTAAAAGACTTAAATTGAATTAAGATATTTTGATTTGATTTGTCTTATATTCGTAATGTAAGTCTAGAAAACATTTGCTACAATAGATAGACGGACTTAATGCCCAGGGGAATTCTCTACCAGTTAACCTTTGGGTCATACAAGAAACACAGTGGTGAGGTGATTATAGTCTTGTGCATTTTCTTTAATGTCATTCTGTTTGAAATACCTACCTGATATCTACCGGTTTTTGTTTAGCAGGGGCAACTAGGACATTATTCCCATTAAATCAAATAGTCAAAAGTCAAAAAACACTTTTGATCCGAACTTGGAAAAAAAAACTATGTTTTATTTTTTCAAATCAAATCAAATCATTTATGTAGAATAAATAGGGTAGGTACATAAAAAATTGATTTTTTTTTTAATTTTGTGGTCAATACGTCATTTATTTTCTTTCTTTCTTCCTAAATTATTAAATATTTTTGTTGAATAAGACCGAATACCAACACGTTTTCACCCGCGACCGTAAATAGGATAACTTATATCATTTAGCTCTCAAATAAATCCTCTAAAACTAACAAAATAACAAACAAAGCTAAAATTAATTTTAAAAGCAAATTAGTTAGGCAGTATTTTATTTAGTGGTCCCGGTCGGTCAAACTGAATTGGCAAGACTAGTTACTTTAGTTCAAATGTTCATACAAATTAAACTGTTATACGGTCATCTTCTAAGAGGGTAAAAAACCTTCTTATAAAAAATATAACATATAATGTGCAATTAGGTGTCAATCTCCTATTTGGATCTTACGGCCGCTTACCAACAGGCGAAGTGGGGTCATCTATACTCTGATTTATAATCATGTAATATCAACTGACAGTTGGCGGGTTGTCGCGTTATCGTAATACAAAAATAGTGTCGGTCGTGAGTAATCGAAAAGTTCAATTGCGATTCAATTATTTTTCATTTTCTTTTCATGACATGAGAAAATCTTGAAAATTACATTTGGAGGCTGATTGATGTCCAAACTTCTAACTAAATTAATGTACGAAGTGTGTTAAAATGTAGTCATTCAATAAACTTTATTAAACTCATTTTTTATTAAACTAGTATTCTGCTTAGTCTAATAAAACACAAATATCAACATAGTTTTTCTGATTGTAATAAGTGTTGATACCCAAAGGTTTTTTGAATTTGCCACCATTCTTTAGGTATAGTCACGTTTTGTTGGTCAGACTTTTATGGTGAGGGAATATCTATGATTTAAATGAAGATGTCATGAAAATAATCAAAGGATTATTTTCATGACTAATTGTCAGAGTATTTATGGCGAACATAACAGCTATGAGTTGTCAGATTAATTCATTTAATAAAAAAACAATTTATCGATTTTTTATGTTTATGTTGTCTTCATGTTCATTCAAACCAGCTCTATGCATTACGTATAAAATATCGCTGTACTTTATGTAATGTTTTCTTATTAACTATCGTACAATCAATGAAATTAATTTAAGGTATGAGTAAAATCTTAACATCTAAAATGGTTCAATAATAAATTCAATTGTTCGCTCACCATTCAATTATAACAGCAACTAGTGCACTTAGGAGGCAACATTAAAAAAAATAAAGGTCGATTGTAGCTGTCAGTTGATATTACATGATTATAAATCAGAGTATAGAGTGTCCTCATTATAAAAAAAATACATCAAGTTATCATTACATAACAGTGTTTCTGGTAATTTTCATAAGTTTCCAATAAGATGAACTTAGATATGTAGATAAGGACATAAAATGTGTGAACTTTACTTTGTACATGGGACGGTCGGACAAGACTGTGTGTAAATTCTGCCATTTGTCGATCATTGCTCATGAGCTTATGGTAGGCGCTTCAAGTAATCCCACTATCCCACTGATATTATAAACGTGAAAGTTTGTAAATATGTATGGATAGATGGATGTTAAGGACTTTATGGCTCCAACGGTTGTCAGTTCTGCGGCTAATGTCACCACCAGCCCACTGCCACTTCAGTTTGCTAATTCGGTGGGCTATGTCGGTGACTCTGGTTCTCTGTCGGATTACATCATTTCTGATGCGGTCCTTTAAAGATACTCCGAGCCCTAGCCCTTTTCATAGCTCTTTGAGCGACTTTGAACCGCTGGATTAGTCCAGCCGTGAGTGTCCACGTCTCGGCACCGTAAGTCATGACCGGAAGGACGCACTGGTCGAAGACTTTCGACTTAAGACTTTTGAGGGATGGTGACGAGAAAGACTTGACGATGCCTACCAAATGCTGCCCAGCCTAGCTGAATTCTTCTATTGGCTTCTCTCTCGAAGTTGTTTTTGCCTAATTGGAGCGTTTGTGGAGACCGCAACTCGGCAAACGTAGTGTTGGACGCCATGCTACAAGATGTGATGACGACATTCGAAAGCTGGCTGGAGTGAGCTGGATGAGAGTGGCCGAAAATCGGGAGCGGTGGCGTGCATTAGGGGAGACCTATGTCCAGCAGTGGACGAGCGTGGGTTGCTGATGAAGATGGATGTTTGCTCCTCTTTCACACAAAACCTATCAAATGGATTTTATTGAAACTTTACACATCAGAATAGATAGGCTACATTCACAAAAATATATTTAACTCCATGCTAGGAAGTTGTGGGCAGCCGCCAGTCTTTTACACAACGCATTTGTTCACGCACGCACGTTTTTTCTTTGAAACAGTAACATTTAATTGTTAACTGCTGTCCGTGAGTTCCTTATCCTATGTACTTACGTGTAGCTTGCCGATCGTTTTGTGACCTTAAGTTACAAAATTGTAAATTAATATTATAGGTTACTTTGCAGCAGTCTGATGCACAGAGGCACAAATTAAAAGTACGTATACCTATATATCAATGTTTTTTTTTGCTAAAAAATGCATATTGCTAAAAAATCCAAAAAGCATGACAACGTGTGTAACTTTTTACACGATCTGGGAATCGAAACAGGGACCTCAAACGCAGCTTTCGCTACAAAGTGTGACACGCTACTGCCAAAGGCACCAATTGTTTGTCCTAACGTTCCATTGATTTCAAGCCCATAACGACCATACTGTTGGGAATTTAAAAGCCATGGTGAGTGTTTTTAGAAACAGCGGTAAAACTATGCTAATATTTGTTTGTACGCTAAGTTATGTTAAGTCATCGGTTATTGCTGTGCAAATAATTTTATTTTGATGTAAAAATTTTACGACCGTTAACAGGTTTAAGTTGGTTTTTATTCGTAGTCAAGGTAAGTTGTAAGTTATGTTTATAAATGAGCTGTTTTGGGTTGTTTGATTAGTATATTATAAGTAGGTAAATAAATAATTTCCATATTAAAACTAACTTTTAGAAATTCCTAGTATTTATCTCTAAAAAATCCTTCTTCTTCCACTACTTGTATACTTTACCTATTAGGTTTGCTCTATTAAACATGATGAAAATAATTTAAAAATGTATACATTAGAAATTCTCTTTATTTACTTATAATGTTTTTTTTTTTTTTTATGTGATAGGTAGCAGACGAGCAGGCGGATCACCTGATGGTAAGCAATTGCCGCCGCCCATGTACACATGCAACACCAGTGGAGTCACAAGTGCGCTGCTAACCTTTTATCCCCTTCCCCCCCGATGGGCCTCCGGTACCCTCACTCACTCGGCGAAACACAGCACAGGAGCTGCTTCACGCCGGTTTTCTGTATACCTATTCTTCCATCAAAAATACTTATTTTAAAGATTCTGTTGCTTGTAGCCTTCAGTACAATAAAAACTATCTGTATGACTGTATATCTATTATCTATCTAGCTGGTGGTGACTAGCCGGATGGCGCATTTGGTAGGGACCCTGCCTCATACGCCGAAAGTCGTAGGTTCGATCCCCACCCTGGACAAACATTCATGTGATTAACACTTATGTTTGTTTAAGTATTATGTGGGTGTTATATATGAATATCATTATTTGTGATCCTCTGTTGTCTAATATCAGACTCACAAGTACAATACTTAGAACGGAGTCAGGTCAATGTGTGTTGTGTGTGGTGTTGACTCTTAGTAATTAGGAGTTTGAGAATTTACTTTGTTGAAATTGGGAGCACAAAACAATTGACGAAAAAACGACTTTGCTCTAACCCATTCGCGTTTTAGGCTTAGCTAGTTCATTGTTGATTTAAACAATTTCCCTGCTAACTCGTGTTGATAACCCCCCGAGTAAACGCTTCGTGAAAGTTGTCTGCTAACTAAATTATTTCAACCATTTTCATGGCGGAGTTTAGCCGGAACAATATAGAGTGGCAAGTTAACCGTTTTAATTGTATTAGCGGAGTAGGTAATGGCGATTTTTCAAAAGTTAAAGCTAGAAAAGAGCGGAAAATTTCTATACATGGTGTATTTGTGATCATTAAAGTCCCTTTAACCACGTGTTCTACCAACCAGTCTGAACAATACTTGCTCGACGTTTGGAAATTCGTTTTTTTTTTTCGTACAATCGACATCCAGCTCTATCTATTGGCATAGAGAAGAACTAATATCTCAAAACAAATAGTGAGGGTGAGGCCAGCCACTTAAAAAATAACCGAGTTACCTATAATATTTAACAAGCAAAGAAAATAGATTTCGTGAGAAAAATTACCTTCAATCTAACAAAATATTACTCTCTCGAACATCCCTTTACGTTTCATTACCTCGCTGATATTTTGTCCGGGAAAACACTTAAAAGTGCAGGTTTCTGCGATTCATAATCCAAAGAGGAGACCTCCGCAAACATGCTTAACATAGTTCTGTTTAGCAAGGTTCGATAGTTCTATCAACTTCTAATGAAATAAATTCCTTCACTAGACGGCAGTGGCACACTTGCTGTGACGGATAGACTCTACATCGTTCCTTTAATTAAACTTCCTTATACATAACATATGTAACATACACACATCGTAAGCAGATTATGTATGTATGATTAACTGTAAAACATACTTGGTAT
>JABMDO010001288.1:0-40595 GCA_014851415.1 Cnaphalocrocis medinalis
ACACTTTTTTAGAAGGCTGTATATTTTTTGTATTTATTGTGAGATTCTTTTCTTATTGTTTTATTTTTACGTGCAATATTACAAAAGGCTAGGTATAGTTTACGTTTTGTTCTGCAAGATTTCTTCAATCCTTTGCTAAGCCATTTTAATTTAGTAGACCTATTATTAATTTTAACTTTAATGGGTAGGGAAACATAAATTGTGAAAAAGAAGTAAAATATCATGGAAGATTCGAAAAGCTTTTTTGACTTCGTTAGTAGAAGTAACCTCCGAAAATGATAAGGCCGAAATGCAGTCTGAAAACTTTTAAGATTTCTTTGCTGTAGTCTTTTTTTATATTCATACCAGGTTGTGAAAGTTTTTTGTTTCTTCATATTTAATGTTAATAGTTGAGCAGTTTCGTGATCTGAGAGACATAGGGGCAGGATGTCAGTTTCAATATTCTTTATGTTGCTGGCTATTTGATCTAAGCATGAGTATGCATTAATTTAATTTAATAAAGAAACGAAACGAATAATATGCTGATGAATTAAGTTATAGGTATTTTTATATGGTAAAGGATTAAAAGTACAAGTTATTTTTCACAATATTTTATTTGATTCCCAGTCAATACATTATAAAAACAGTTTTTCTAGCTAGCAACATTTTAAAACAGCTGGCTGTCAGAATGACAGCTATGCCGCGGTTCATTGACCGATGATTGGGCAGAATGACCTGTCATTTCTTAACAACAATGTATGAAAGTTAGAAAGAGACAATATTATTTTTTTACAAAGTAGACGTCACAAAATTATTTCGTTATTTGTACAAAAATAAATGCTCGCTAAATCAGTTTTCATTACGCTATTCAAGTGTAAGACATCACATTTGGTACACATATCATCTGCAACAATGTCGTCTAGTAAGTTCTTTACATTTTATAGCGATCTTAACCATCCGCATAACAGTTTTCTCATAATACCGGCTTAAAAATCTTAACCAGCTACCTTTTAACTTTTCCACTGATTATAAATTGAAATTAATTAAAATAGTTATTTTCTTGACTTGTCCACTATTATGAATGACAGAGTGCATCAAAAAATATGTTTTTTATTTTTACATACCTACAAAGACAAAAAGTATGTGTTCAAAAAGTTATTCTTCATAAATATAGTGGCTAGATATTTACAGTTTTTTTTCTTTTTGCCTCTATGGATTATTATTGTCAAATACATTCAGATTGGTGACAGCATCTGAATAGTCAAATAAATAGAATATTTGAATATTTAAACAAATTGAATAAAATCGGTCAAGCTGGAGGTATTCAGTGAAGGTGATCAAATAAAAAAATATGTGGCAGGCAAGTTCTCTTATTTAAAACCTGTTAAAAAATATGTTACACACATTGTATTTCATGCATTGATTTTTATCAGGATACAAATCGTCCACTCCTCTGTCTAAAATATTTTTTTAAATTTAAATACTCAGGAATTTCTATAACCTGTTTTAAAAATTACCACGGTAGAATTGATAAAAAGATAGTTGTTATTGACAGTTCGCTTTAAAATGTTATACTTCAACTTCTATTTCACTCTCTTAAAACCATTGCATAATTACTTAATAGAATGTAATTTTATTTTCAGAGCCACTCACCGTAGAGGTCACGAAAAAATTTCGAGATGAGTTCTACTCACAACCGAAGAATATATTAGCCCAGAATGCTTGCACTCGCACCGATCCCTTCGAGGTGGCTATCTGCAGGAGGACCGCTGATCATGCTCAACACGTCTATAATATTAGAGTATGTAAACTCATCAATTATAGGTATCTCAGCCAAACCATTGTCTCTAATTTTGTTGGTGATAAAATGTTCTATTTGGGAAAGTTAATGTAAGCTAAATAAAAAAAGTATACCCGGCACAATAAGAATTAAACCCACCAGATATGTGAAGCATGAGAAGAGTGTGGAAGGTTTTTCAGTTTTGTAAAATTAATTACATATGTACAATATTTGAGGAATACTTACTTTGATCTAAATTTTATTGTTCCTTTACTTTAATTCGAATATTCATTAAGCCTTTTGCAAATAAATTTATTTCTTTATCTTTCACTGTTGCAAATCAGTGTAAGCACCAAAATAATTCGACCTAATTATGACCCGTGATAATAATCACAGATAGAGTCCGAGGGTAAACCAGTGACGAACCAGGAGAATTCAGGTCGATGCTGGTTGTTCGCCGCGCTCAACGCCATGCGACTGCCTTTCATGAAGAAAAACGCCATCGATGAGTTTGAATTCTCACAGAGGTAAGTTTCTACAACAAAATGTCCTAAACAGATTCATAGTCATAGACAATAAATAGAAAAATGGAGCTAGTAGTAAATAACCAGTTACTAGCTTTTTAAATTTTATCTTCATGTATTTGAAACAGCAGCAGGCAAATGGCAGTTATTTACATACTAGCGCCAGACAATCACACTAATCAACCAGGTATAAAACAGGCGTCAACCCAGACCCAAGAAAACTTAGAAAATGTAGTTTCCTATATTGACTTGACCGGGAATCGAACCCGGGACTCTTCGCGCTTCGGGCGAACAATTTTTCTACAAACAAGTTTCTTGCGTATATGTATTTTATCTTTTATCATGGGTATTTACACGTGATATTGGTACAAACAAACCGATACATAATATTATCATGGACCTATGTATAAGATATGAAACATGTATGTATGTAAATCAAATGAGAACCAATTTTGTGGTTTGTCAAATATCTACCACAATAGGTACCTACCTACGAAGTTATTTTTCAGTTAGTGATAACAATAGTTTTGTTTGAAAATCATAATATTCCCTTTGATATGATTTATTTATTTATTTATTCTTTATTGCACAAAATAAAAAGTACAATTGGCGGACTTAATGCCTTACAGCATTCTCTACCAGTCAACCATTGGGCGAATCAGAAAATTTTTATTCTTTGATGATTCTTATCACAAAATTTTAAATACTAACACAAATGAAATTCAATCAGCTGTGGAAGTGGAATATGCTTCCTCCAGAAGTTTTCCCGAACAGTATAATCTTAAAAAAATAAGTGTTCAGGACTTTAAACACTCTGGAGTTGCAGACATCCATATGCTATGTTAGTCGGTTCCTTGTTTGCCGTCGACATTGTATAAAAGGCAAATTTTGTTTGTATCTATGATGGAGGCCATTGCCCTGCAGTAGGACAGTATAGGCTGATACTTTATTTTATCAAAATGAATCCAGTGTATTGGTGTCCACAGCTACCTGTTCTTCTGGGATAAGATAGAGCGGTCCCACTACTGGCTAAACAACATCGTGGCCACCGCCAAGCAGGGCGAGGAACTAGACGGCAGGCTCGTCAGCTTCCTGCTCAAGGTTAGTTCAACTTCTTAGATTCTGTGGCACCAGACTAAGTGACCAAAGCGAAGTATCGGTTAAAAATCTGTAAAGCATAATAAATCCATACTAATATTATAAATAGGAAAGTGTGTCGGTCTGTCTGTATGTTTGTCTTTCTTTCACGCCAAAACGGAGCGACGAATTGAAGTGTTTTTTTTATGTCGAGATAGTTGAAGGGATGGAGAGTAACTTTTTGCCCCTTTCTGGCCCCCCATTTCAGGGAAATGGGAGGCGCGAGCGAAGCCGCGGGCAATAGCTAGTAAGAAATAATAATATTGTACCTACTTAAATCTAGTTTATGCTATCACAGTTTCTGCATCATCAAAAACACAAGTTTATTTAAGAACTAATTTACGTTGGTGTGGCAACTGAAGTATGTACTGTAACAATCATTATTTACAATGCACTTTACGACTTGCACAGTTAGGTAATTATTGTTCTACGCTTATCTTTTGCTAAATGGTACGATGTTGTTGAGGAAAATTAACTTGCGAATGCAGGCATGACCTCATACAAACTGTTAAAGCGCATACGGCCTATTTCCGTGTGTACTGGCCAGTAAAAATGAAGAAAATATTATTTTGTTTTTTTTTTGGAAAAAAAATGAAAATAGCTGTCAATAATGAAAATAAATTTCCATATGAAGAAGATTAACGGTTTTGATTCGATGAAATTAAATATTAAACAAATACAAAAATAATCAAAAGTAGACGGCACTGGGCCATCATTGGTCCTTCGAGCCGGATACAAGTAATCGGCGCGTTGTAGTTTAACGGGAGTTGAAAATTCTCCGTCACCACGGTGTGGACCGCAGGATTGAAGCTGGTCATAGTAAACTTGTTTGTTTGTGTGTCCGGCCTCTCAAGTTTTAGTTAGGGTGCGTCCATATCTGGTGAATGTGCCACAAATCGTGAGCCGCTAGAGAGTTGCACTCGCGTTAGACGCATGCAGTCAGTGCAATAGTTGTTATTTTTTTTTATGTGATAGGTAGCAGACGAGCAGGTGGAGTAAGCAATTGCCGCCGCCCATGGACTCCTGCAACACTAGTGGAGTTACAGGTGCGCTGCCAACCTTTTATCCCTTTCCCCCTCGGGTGGGTCTCCGGTACCCTCACTCACTCGGCAAAACACAGCACAGGGGCTGCTTCACGCCGGTTTTCTGTGAGGCAGTGGTATCACTTTGGTCAAGCCGGCCCATTCATGCCGAAGCGTGGCTCTCCCACAGTTGAATCAACAAGTTGAACAAAGTTATCTTTTCGTCTTTCTTTTTCTTATTATACCATCTATGTACCAGGATCCTATAAACGATGGCGGGCAATGGGACATGATCGTGAACCTGGTGAACAAGTACGGGCTGGTGCCGAAAGACTGTTTCAAGGAGGCCTTCAGCTCCAAGAAGATTGGCATATTGAACGCCATCATCAAGACCCAAGGTAAACGACACCACTTTATTTTTTTTTTTACTATACGTATAACAACCAAAGATATTGGATATAAAAACAAGATGGTGCACTATGAAAATGAATGCAATGTTAATTTCGACTCTATGCAGTGGGAATAAAGATTACTTTGAAATGCCAAATCGCTTTACAGAAAATCGAGCCGAGCGAGATGTCGCTATATAGGATGATGTCCTTGTCTAATGGGTTGCCATCATAAAAAAAAACCTTTGTGGTATAACTTAAGCAATGTTTATATTTCTTCTTCTGGGGAACTTTCAAAATATTTAATAATTTAAAGGAATGATACGTTAGAATCAATAATGTCTTATTTATTTATTTTATTTTAAACCATGATAAACGACTGTTTTTATGTAAAAGTCGGTGATATGGTAGTTTTAATTATAATCAATATGCAACACTTGGCGTCTCGACATCACCATTATGGCGGCGGCAAAAATAATTTGAAAGTTTGTATTATTGTGACGACAAAAATAACGTGTAAAAATTGTGATTATTTATTTGTAATGGTTCTCACTTGTTGTGTGATAGGATGCAAAAGTGAATCTTATAAAGGTTGCGGTGTATTTTCATAAGTGAGTATTTAGTCAAAGATTTTTTTTTGCATAGAGTAGGGTGTCCATTTCGCTTGTCATCTAAAGACGGATTTATTTTTTTTTTTTTTTGGACAAATCGGAAAGTTTTGATGGTCGAAAAAATTGCATGATAATGGATCTATTTTATTTTTAATTTATCAAATCGTAAAGTATGTACGTTTGTATGAATAATACGCTATGGCCGGTTAAATGTGCCGCAGAGCGTATTATTATAGGTAGGTAAATAGAAAATCTAATAGGGCTAGCACAAACTTTTCGAAAAGTCGGTAGTCTCTTCGTATCGTATACATAATAAGGAATTTTAATTTGGAACTTGTGTTTTTTCTACAAAATTGCTTATAAATACTAAAACGATAGGTACTTTGAAACGTTCGTGCTAGCCCTTCTAGTTTGAATGGGCTTCACGAGTTTCCTAGAGAACGCAATGTCCGACTCCCACGTGGGTGGTCTAAGTTTGACTTACAATAATAGTAATCGAAACGCTAAAACGTGTGGTCACCTTATTAGAGTAGGACGCTAACCAATATATAGACATCTCGCGAGGCTCGAATGTAAGTAATAAGTGCGCCATCTTGTTATAGTGTAAAATCTTTGATAACAACAAACAATGGATGAGGCTGGCTGGAGACCATAGACATTGGCGTGATAGAGAAGAGACCTATACTCAACAGTGACTGTGGGTGGATGTGGGCTGATATGATGATACAATATAATAGAGGTGGCAAACGAGAAAGCGGGTCACCTGCTGGTAAGTAATCACCGCCGCCCATGAACATCTCCGAGATCAGAGAGGTTGCTGATGCGTTGCCGGCCTTTTAAGGTACGCTCTTAAAGGTCCCTTAGTCATAGCCGTCAGGAAATACATACTAAACTGTTTCACAAAACTGAAATTAACCCCTTAATGGACAGTAGGTTCAAAATATGATGTCTAACATATCGAATCGACAGAGTTCCTTAAAGAGTTAAAGTTTATAAGTATGTTTGTTTCTTCTTCACGACTAAACGGCTAAACCGATTTTAATAAAATGTTGTATCGAGATAGCTGATACCCTGGACAGCCCGAAGTCTGGAAAAGGACACGGTGGCTAAAATCATTTAAGTCAATTCGTACTGATATATGACTTGATTGTTTATTCCTACCGTGTCATGATAATATTATGTTGATGTTTATTTCAGTTGCGGGAATTCGCTATGGAGTTGAGGGATAAAGTGAAAGCGAACGCCTCGGACGAAGAGCTGCAGGGAACCATCGACAAACAGATTGCCATCATTTACAACGTCGTTGCGACATGTCTAGGTGAGTTTCTAAAAGACGACATTACCGGACTATCTATTTTATGTGATGCGTGGAAGACGAGCAGACTGATCACCGTAAGCGATTGCCGCCGCCCATAGACACCTGCAACTCCAGTAGAATCACAAGTGCGCTGCCAACCTTTAACCCCCTTTCCCCTAGGGGCGCAGGCGCTGCTTCACGCCAGTCCTCTGTGAGATTTTCTTCTTCGATGGACTGTACAATAATACAATATAAATTTTCAAGAATCTAGCTGTTTCGATAAGGCTGATATGTTTATGAAGACAAAAGCCTCGAAATTAAATAAAAGAAAAAAAAACAGGGAAAATAGTTCCCACCAGATTTTGAACCTTATCCATCACGACATAAGAGCGAAATCCAATGAAATTCTTCAATGACTCATGGTCGATTACGGGTTAAAAAATGATAATGTTCCATTTGACGTCTTAACCCCCTTTCACGCCTTTGTAGGCTGACGAACCCGTGCACATTTCCAACATGTCACATACCTAATAAAAATCCCTTTATGATGACTGTTGGTTCCAGGCACACCCCCAGAAAAGTTCACATACGAGTTCTATAACAAGGAGAAGGCTTACGTCAGCCTCGGCGAGCTCACGCCGCAGCAGTTCTACGAGAAGCACGTCAAGCCGGTCTTCAACGTGGACGATAAGGTGACCTATAATCCATAGGTGACCTATATTCAATTGTGGGTGAGCCACGCTTCGGCATGAATGGGCCGGCTCGACCGGAGTGATACCACTGCCTCACAGAAAACTGGCGTGAAGCAGCCCCTGTGCTGTGTTTCGCCGAGTGAGTGAGGGTACCGGAGGCCCACCCGGGGAGGGGAAGGGGATTAAAGGTTGGCAGCGCACGTGTAACTCCACTGGTGTTGCAAGTGTCCATGGACGGCGGCAATTGCTTACCATCAGGTGATCCGCCTGGTCGTTTGCTACCTATCACATAAAAAAAAAATACTAATATTATAAATGGGAAAGTGTGTCTGTCTGTCTGTATGTTTGTCTTTCTTTCATGGCAAAACGGAGCGACGTATTGACGTGATTTTGTAAGTAAAGATAGTTGAAGGGATGGAGCATAATATAGGTGACTTTTTGCCCCTTTCTAACCGCGCGAGCGAAGCCGCAGTCAAAAGCTAGTTAATAAATAAATTCACACAACATCTCACAGATTAACCTGACTCCGCACTAACCAGCTCTTGTGTTACGAATATCAGGAAACAGTTATTTTCTTCACACAGACAGATCACCTGATGGTAAGCAATTGCCGCCGCACATAGACACCTGAGTGCGCTGCCAACCTTCCGACCGACCAGAGTATAGGTACTTTTTTCAATAAATAAATATTTTTGCGTACGTAGCTAATCGTCAAGATCGGCCGCTGTAGCTAAATCGTTAGGAAGATTTATTATTATAAGTAACTCTCATTCATAATTTGCTTTGATTTTTTATTTATGTACCTGGTGATTATTTCTCTTTTTTTAATTAACGTGTGTGCTCTTTGGCTAGACTGCAAGCATACTTGTAAGCTGAATTCAATAAATAAATTCCAGGTGTGCCTAGTGAGCGACCCCCGGGACTCGAACCCGTTCGGCCACCTGTACACGCTGCAGTGCCTCGGCAACGTCGTGGGTGGCCGCCAGACCGCCTACAACAACCAGCCCATAGAGACGCTTATCAAGTAAGGACGTTTCTATCGCTTTATGCTCATCCATAAATTATTTTTCTTATTTTTATATTTCTTTATTAAAGAAACTTACAGCTATAGGATACAGTTGTCATACAAAAATTTAGAAATTTTCTACGGTTAGCTTAAAACAAATTTAAATGGGCCTTTCGCGTGTAAGAAATTCGCTTTACGGCGTCCGTAACTGAGGTCCATCTACCACGACGATTGGTTATTTTTAATCTGCACAATGCACGTAAAAACTTATCGTGGCCAAAAATCTCAAACGAGGCAAAAACTATAGATTTTCTAATGCGTCTGTTGTCTGAGCCTTACGACGTTAAAAGCTTTCTAACAGATCCATCAATAACTTCCAGTTTACACCTTCCGTCCCCAACATACCCAGGATCTGGGCCAGAGGGAAGCAAATCAGATTTTTTACAAGCTTATAAAGAATAAAAAAGGTATACCTACCTGGAACACCAGTAGAGTACAACTGCGCTGCCGACCCTTTCCCCCAAATGGGTTTTTTAATTTTTATCGATAAAAGTACTTAGATAAGTTAAATTAGTAGCCACGTCAACATGATTCAGTGCCTCCGCAACTTTTATAATACAGAGTTTTTCCTGCTACGGCTTTGATCAAAGGATAAACTTGGTCCAGACGTAGGAGGGACAGAACAGAGTAGAAAATGCTGGAGGATGCCTTCTGCCTACAAGGCAAACGAGCACAAGAGCTCGAAAACTAACAAGAAACTTAAAGTTATTGTAAATTAAATCTTGTGTCCGAATAAAAGGCTATATTATTATTGCTATTATATTATTACAGAGCAGTAAAAGACAGCATACAAGGCGGCGAGGCGGTTTGGTTCGGGTGCGAGGTTTCTAAGAGATTTGAAAGGAAAAACGGACTTGAAGACTTGGATGCGTAAGTAGACATTATTTTATAGTCAATCTGAGTTTTTTGAGGTTTGCCAGAGGTAGGTTCATCCATGAGAACACTTGTAGTATGCTAAGAGTCCTTCCATTTACATTCTCAAAAGTTATTAAAAAAGAGACAAGCAGGAACTCATTCATTACCTGCATTGATCATATTTTCAGTAATCTAAAACAGTTCAACAATTGACAACATTTCATAATTTTTGCATGTCTATATTATTGTTTTATATGAAAGTAGATATAAAATAAAGCGACCCATATTTTTGGTTTTTTCGAAATTATGTTTATAAGATACCTAAAAAACATATTTTAATCCTTCGTATTCTAAACAGACGTAAGCGCCAAATTACGTCATACTTACTGAGATACAATATACTCTGTGCTTACTGAGGAATACATGACAACTATTGACAATTTCATTTTATGTCTTGCATCTGTCTGTCCAGGGCCGGGTTATGCCTGTCGGGGCCCCTAGGCAATGCTCATCCAGGGCCCCCTACCCTCTTCTAATTTTTACGTTAACACAACAAAATTCAAAATTACACCGTTTTTTACTAACCTGGGTATATCATCATATTATTCAATAAAAATGTTGAATCAAATGAACAGAATGTTTATTTATGCATTTAAAAAAAACATACATAGCTTAAATATTAACTCTTCTAACTTTTTTTCATACAAAATCGTTCAAGATATCCTGAAAGGTAATCTTCTCCAACACGTCATTTTCAATTGCCATTATAGCCAATGAATTTAAACGGTTTTGAGACATCGTTGAACGAAGACAGTTTTTAATTAATTTCAATTTGGAAAAGTTTCGTTCACCAGTGGCATTTGTAATCATTAGACTTCTATATATTTGCAAAGCTGTCATTACATTCGGGAAAGTTGACTGTGCCATGTTACCAATAATCAGTTTGTAAGACTCCTCGGCTGGCATATTTTTTTGTCCGGCGTCATCTAATTGTAAGATGAAGTATTTATACTGCACCATTTCGTCTATAAACTCAGGCTCAATGTCCTCGAAATAATGATCCTTAAATTTTGTACAAGCCTGTCTAATTTCAGCGTCCGATTTTGTCGAGAAATCTGTTAGAAACCCAAACAGATCATTTATTTCCCGGTAAGCTTCTAGGCGCCGCGACAGTTCTGTAAATAACATGTCTAGTACTGGCAAATATGTATCAACTTTTAACTTCTCTTTTCCTCTGAGCACAACTTCTTCTGCTGATCCGTCATCGTGATGCCTTTTCCTTTTTCGCTCACGCTGATTCTCATCACTGTATTGAGCATCAGTTTTCTCATTTGCCTTAGTCTCGTAGTCGTCAAATAAATCTCTCTGTGAAATTAAAAAATCTAAAAGCGATTTTAAAAGATCGACTGCCGTTCGTAGTTCAATTGTTTTCTTTTGTAAAGATATGCTGACACCATTGATCCGATCTAGTATGGCAGCCCAGAATACGGCCATTACAGCATTTCTTTTTTTCTTAAGTCATTCAATAGACATTTAGCTTCGTGAATCGCTTGTGATGTCTGAGTCTCATCGCTAGCAATAGACTGCAAAGCTTTCTGAAAACTGTTGTAACCAGTTGCCAAAGCTTAGTAGCATCGGCCCTTGCACACCAATCTTGTATCGGATACACTTTTCAGAACCAATGACGAATTATGCTTACGTTCATCACGTTTTTCAAGATTTTCGAGCATAATTGCCCAGCGATGAGTTGATGCCGAAAAAAAGTTGTATATTGCCTGTACAAATCCGAAGAATGAGATTGCTCCAACGCAGCTTTCCGCTGCACGTACTCCAACCAAATTCAGTGAGTGCGCTACACAGGGAACGTAGTGTGCGAGGTGATTTATTTTCTTTATATGCGCTTGGAGACCATTGTAACGACCAGACATATTCGACGCATTATCATAAGACTGACCTCTCAAATTTCTTACATCAATATTATGTTGGCTTAAAAAATTTAATATTTCGGTGGCTAGTTCTTCCCCTTTGTGGTTCTGTATGAGAAGAAATTTAAGAAAACGTTCAGCCACTTCTCCATTCGACGTAACATATCTCAGCACTACAGTCAACTGATCAGTGTGTGATATATCAGGTGTCGAATCGACACTTATTGAGAAGTATTTGGCTTCAATAATTTCATTAACAATATATTTTAAAACCTTATTTCCCAATATTTCAATAAGTTCCTCACAAATCGTTGCAGATAAATACGATTGTTTTCCTTTGCCTTCATTACCATATTTTGCTAAATGCGAACTAAGAAAAGGATCGTACTCTGCGATTAACTCTAAAATTCCCAAATAATTGCCATTATGTTGAGAACCGAGAATTTCATTGTCACCACGAAATGCTAATCCACGGGATGATAAAAATTTTATCACAGAGACTATTCTTTCTAAAACTTTTTTCCAATATTCTTTTTCTTTATTAAATGTAATCTCTAAAGAAGTGTCGATTCGTCCGTGAATGCGTCGTCTACTTATGAGTGTCTGTACACATACTCGGTGAGTTGCATTATTCTCATGCGATTGGATTCGGTGGCAACGCATTTTTCCAATCAGAAAATCCAGTTTGAAATTGTGATCGGTTTTGTGCTTCACCAAAAAGGATACATGGAAAACAGTATACTTTTCCAGTAGACGGAGAATACATGAGCCACTCCCGTTTGATTTTACCACCACTGATGTGTTTCCGAAAAAAACATAGACTGAGAAAAAAATCTTTTACTGTCGGGCCGAAGCAGAAAAATTACAATCAAAGTGTTGACATTCGTTAGGGTCTCTAGTACACCAACAATCTTTGCATTTCGTTGGTAATATTTTGCCATAAGCCAATGTCATACTGGTATTCCACCCCTAGATGAACTACGTTTTGATGTATGACCCCTGTCTCGGCCTCACCTTCCTCTGCACTGACTAACGTAGGTGTTTCTTGATCCTGGCCAATCTGTTCAAAAGGCTCGCAAGGAACCTCTACTGGGTCTACTTCCATCTTGTGGCTGGTAGAAGACGTACTTGGAGTGTCATGAGGTTGATGTTCCTTTAATTCGCGACTAAATCCGAGTTCGAAAAGGTTTTGTGTCTTCTTTAATTGTCATTAAGTTTATTTTGTTGCTCTTGCCGCTTTTTTACGTTTTTCGGAACCACTTTGATGCTTTTTCTTTACGGGTACCTCCGACACTTTTGTTCCTGAAAGGAATAATCTTTTGTTTTAAAACAGTAAAGAAAATTTCACCTTAGCAGCTCAAACAATACACTAATAATAATAGTTCTCTGCTTAATATTAATAAACACCCAAAGTAAAAATATTTAATAACATAGAAATTAATTAAAATATCCAATTGAATAATAAAACGACACTTCACATTTGTCAAATCCTGTATCAGGTAATAAAATATGTAAAAAATAATAAAACTTACGTAAAGTAATTTTAACTTCAGTTAATGAACTTTAGTTTCCACTACACTGTTTTTAACCCGTCGTTTCACCGATTTTCACAAAGCCTGAAGCACTTCTGCAGTCTTTATAAATAAATATCCAACACTTATCCTTAAATTCGTAATTTTTAAAACACAAATTGTAAAACTCTCTTTTTATTCACAGCCGTGAACTTGCAAACGAATTGCACGAAGTAAAAATTGAACGATTTAATTGAAAATGGTTCGAAAATATGTCTATGACACATCATACAATACGTATTTAACGACTCGGGGAATTCCCCGGTCATGCCAACGAACCAGTACTGCCAACCTTATGAAAGTAGCTTGGCCATAGAATATACATACTTGGTAGGTACCAGTATACTACCCGTGCGGATAAACGCTGGGATTAGAAATGGCGGCGCAACTATTCACCTCTCGCTCGCACACTATTTGCGTCTATACTCGCACACGTGGGTACAGACTGACAAAAAAAAAAAACTGCGTTTTAATAAAATTTGTGAGCTAGTTTTTCCGTGGTTTTGAAACTTCCGTTAGTCCTTGTCATATTTTGTTAGAAAGGTACGTTATTCCTCATTACTATAGGCTATGTATGTACCACGGGCGAAGCCGGGCGGACCCGCTAATAAATTTATATTTTTGTGAGAACAAATTCGTTTATAAATGCGATAATTATAAATTATTATTTGTTTATAACAATTTATTTTTAGGAAAAAATAATTTATCGCAATCTGAATTATTTTCATAGATTTTTTACATAAATACAGTAAAAAATACTACTTACAAAATAATAAAACCTATAAAACATACTTATATATTATTTGAATTAATAAATAACAAAACATTTTCAATGCTAACGATATTTACTACGATTTTTCAGTTTACTTATATTTAATTATAATTTTACGTACTTAGTATGCTGACGGTACCGACTCGTCGGTCCGCCATTTCTAATCCCAGCGTTTATCCGCACGGGTAGTAGTAAGTGTGCATTCACAACAAAGAGTTTTTGAGCGTTTTTAATTAAATTACCGCGATAAAATTGCTTGCAATTATATTACTGCGTTATAAACTTTTAAACTATCATAATAATCATAATAATAATATCTAATAAGGAATGCGTTCCGAAATGTACTAAAATAGCGTCGATGTAATGTACAGAGCAAATTTTCAAATTATTTTTTTACTGTTTAAGAAACATTGCCTATTCTTTTCCCTGTAGCACAGGGGCCCCTGAACGTGGCAGGGCCCCTAGGCAGTTGCCTATAATGCCTAATGGATAAAACGGCACTGTGTCTGTCATAGAATTATAACCTCCCTTTTTCCCATACTATTGAAATAAAATGAAGTTTCCGACGGATTTCAAGTTGCTGATAGTAGAAACTTGCCAAGAGTAAACTATCTAATGTTACTGGAGTTCATGCAAGAGAACGACTGCTACAACGTTGCTGAACTACGTAGTGCTAAAGCATTACTTGCTTTGCGGGAAGCCTACGTAGACACTGCGGTGGGATACGTAGAATTAAAGCGAGATGTCCATTTGTGTACCGTCCAGTGCTGATACATAAGTTCTGGCTGACTATGATGAGCTCTGTGTTAAAAAAATAATAGATGCTGCTTAGGTATTTTGGAAAAAATTATATGTTTCAAAAAAAGTATAGAGTGCAAAATAAAAGATGTAAAATGTTTCATATTTTTTATTAACCTTGTGTAAATAAATAACTACTTAAGTACCTACCTATGTGAAGCTTATTTATTGAATTTTAATAATTATACACCTATGAATCTACGATGGCAATCTAGCTTTCAATTTGACCCGTCCTTTCACCGTCTTCATTAATTTTCTAAGTACAAAACACGCAGAGAACAGTTAATTTCTTAATAACCAATGCATTGCACCATTCTTACTTCGTAGACACTGGCAATGAAAAAAAGGATTTCTCCGGAGCATGAATAGAATTGTTCGTGCAGATAGGGACACAACAATATTTCGGATCCTTCATTGGCACATACGCAATAGTTTCTTTGTTGTAAACGATTATAAATGAGAATTTATGAGAATTGTAATGAGTACGAGGAATTATTTTTACAAATGTCACTGAAGACACATGACAGTTAATTCACAGATATTATCAGTTTTAGCAATGGAGAAGGTATAGGAAACGGAGTGATTATATTCTCTTTGGGTATAGGCAAAGGAAATATTTCATTCTTCAGTGTAAGTATGACGTCATTTTTCAGTTTTCAGTTATAATTTTTTTTCTCAGTAAATAAGCAATATAAAAAATATTTTGATATATTCTCGATATCAGGAGAAGAAAACAAAGAAATGGTATTTTTTATTTTAGGGCTTAGAAATTTTGAAATGTTGTCAATTAAAGCTTATAAATATTTATTTGTCATAAGTTACAGTACAACCCTAACATCAGTGATTCATATTTCATCAAATATAAAAATGCAAGACTTGTATCAAATCGCAAGTCATACACCAAAAATTTGTAAAACAAACAAAAATGAAAAAAAAATGTGACGTGCAATAAATGGATTGACTTGGATGGTATGTTTGTCTATAGGCACGACTTCCGGCTGTTGTTCAACACGGACGTGCAGGTGGGGCTGCGCAAGGCCGACCGGCTGCGCTACGGCGACTCGTGCATGACGCACGCCATGCTGTTCACCGCCGTCGGCACCGACGTCAGTAACTACCACCCGCCTTCTAGGATAGATCCTCACCTCTTTTCTGGGTTCCGTAGTCTACTAGGACCGACTACCTTGGCACCAGGTGGACCGACGATCTGGTGAAGGCCGCGGGAGTCCATTGGATGCGGGTGGCACAGGACCGATCTGTGTGGAGAACTTTGGGGGAGGCCTATGTCCAGCAGTGGACGTCTATTGGCTGAAATGATGAGTCTACTAGGAACGAAGTTAAATAGAACCATCATGTTTGTCCGTTTGTCTGTCCTGGCTCGTTCTCCGCCGTTCTGCACCGATTCCCACGGGGGTTTTTTTTTTAGGTTCTTTTAGCCAGTAACACCAGCTCAGTACGAACAGTTCCACCGTAGAACTAATGACTTTTTTCCCACTAGTCCTATTTTTAAATGTTCCACTGAGTAGTGGAACTAGTGGGAATATTATTTCTCAATAGTAGTATAGTAAGTAGAACTAGTCCCATTAGTTCTACAGTGGAACTGTTCAATGCAACTTGTGGGAATACAGGGAAAAAAACTCGTCGGGAAATATAAGAATTTTTGGCCGGTCACTATTCTGACCTAACCTAACCAACATTTTTGTGATGATACTGACTAAACTCTAGTAAACAATGGCGCTGGTTATCCCCAATTTTGGGCCTCAGCTCTTCCGTACATTATTTGCCTGGTGAATATTCTTTCGTTCACATTATACTCTGATTCATAATCATGTAAAGTAAACTGACAGATGTCAATGTGTCATCCCCATACATTATCACTCAATTTGACACATGCAAGATGTCAAAATGCATAGAAACTTGTCATTTTCATCTGTCAGTTTACTTTACATGATTATGAATCAGAGTATCGTCTATAGTATATACCATGTCGCCTTGTGTACAATATTTTTGCCGACCTTTTCAACTATTTATTAATTCAACTTTCAGGAGTTAGGTAACCCAACCAAATTCAGAGTGGAAAACTCGTATGGAGACAAGGAATACAACAAAGGATACCTCCTTCTCACTGAACCTTGGTTTAGAGAATTTGTTTTCGAGGTATGTGTTTATTTTACTCAAATTCATTATTACAAAAATATCTATTATATTGGTGGCAGACGAGCCGACGGATCACCTGATGGCAAGCGATTGCCGCCGCCCATGGACACCTGCAACACCAGTGGTGTCACAAGTGCGCTGCTTACCTTTTAACCCCCCTTCATGTCTAAATGTATAGGCACTTGACATTTAAATCTGTCAGTTTGGTTCGCGAAAATTATAGAATTGATCTTGTATTTGTGGACAATATTTTGACATGATGATGTTGCTTATTTTGAAATTTATTTTCCATCTTCCAACAGATTGTGGTAGACAAGAAATTTGTAGCGCCTGAAGTTCTAGAGGTGTTCAAACAGGAGGCCAAAGTCCTGCCCGCTTGGGACCCCATGGGCACTCTGGCCTGCCCCCTATGCTCCAAAGAATAACACATAAGGAACTCAGTATAATGTTAACTAAGGTATCGCTTTTGTGTGAGTTGGAGATATGAAACTCACATCATTAAAGTCATAAATATTTATAGCAATTTGGATGCTTCATCTTAGCGTGTCATTCTAATCTGCGTCCTAAGCAGTTGCTTTGGAGCCCGAGGTTCTGGCTATACCTTATATTGAATATGATTGTACGAACATATTGGATCGATAAGTGACTACCGGTACACCATCTGTGTAATAGGTACTCGTGTAACTTGGAAGCTCTTTATAAAAAATTGTCCATTAATTAAACAATATTAATTTTATTGCAAATTCTTGTTAAACAATTCAATGAATCTCGGATTTTAAGAAATAAGAGTCCCTTTTTGTGGTATTCGTTGCCTATGGTTAAATGAGGTTGTTATCAACATTTTTTTCAAATCTAGATCATACAATTTAAAATTTGCTGCACATCTCATGCAGGCATTTAAACAACCAAGTCATAATTAATTTACCTAATAGACTGATATTAGAATTTTACTTGGGGTTTGGGGCAAAGTTTACAATGTATGTAACTTGACATAAGCAATATTGTTCCTTAGCAATCTAATTATATATGAAAGTGTTAGAATACCTTATGATGTTCACTTATTTTTTCAATTGGTCTTCAATATATTATATTTTTTATTTTGCAATCTGCAGTTTTATTGTAATCTTTTCCCTTACTACAAAGATACTGTATATACCAGAAGTAATAAATCAATTTTCAATCAAATGAAACTATAATGTTCAAACAATTAGGATTTATTTTCACAGCACCAACAAAAAAATACACATCTTAACATCATTCAAATTAGTTTTAATTTCACTAATAGATAAACAAATGCAATGATGCCAAACAAAAATTAAAGGTAGGGTCCACTGAACCACATTTTGGTACATTACAGACCTAAATTATTTTTCCCCAATTTGCAATTGTTCATTTATCTATAAAGAGATAAGTTGTGTAGACAAAGACAATGTCTGTCTATAAGTAAGCGAAACACTATAATTATAGCGTGATGTAATCGACGCCCAGCGGCATCTATTGTACTGTTTGATGAAACTTCCGGAACGAAGTGAGGGCGGGCCACTAGTTTGGTAATAAGGACGGATATCATGATCATTACAAATGTTTCTTTGATATAAAATAATATGCCACATGAGTTGGTTATAGCAAGTGTAAACAGGATGGGCGATAAAGAAGTGAAAAAAATATTTTTTTCTAACATATCGCTCAGTACAGAAAACTTGTTGTTTTACAAATTGTTTTTTCCTATGCACAGCTCAAACTTTGAGTACTAATAGCACCAACTTCACCATTACAAGTCTTTCTTTACCCTGCATTTTCTTTAAAGACCTCAAGTACTTCAACTTAGCCCAAACTCCTTGGCACATGCGAACAAGCCGCTTGTCATGCGTAATCCTGCCGAAGTCAGCCACACTCCGGACTATGTGTCTCGCAAGCTTGATCCTTCCTTTTTGAGAGTATGATAAGGCAGAGTAAAGTTTACTTCGAGCAGCAAGGCCATCATCACCGAGCATTTTTGATAGCCTGTACTGGCGCACTGATATCCGGCCTGCCTCTTCAGCCTGAAAGCAAATATTAATATCAGACTAAGTCACAAATCATTGTGATTCCAAAATAATGTTAAAAGTATTTAGTAACTCAACACATCACTTTTACAAAATGTGGTATAAAGTGTTACTATATGTCATGTGTTGGCTTAAAACTGGTGCTCTCACTTGTATTTGTTACAAATTTATAAAAGTGACAGCATTCAAGCTTTAACCTTATTATTGAAGGGTCCCTTGTACAGTCGAGTTCAAAAATATGTTTCCACTTTAGGACTTTGCCACAGTACATATGTATGTATAAGAAAACGATTTCCACTTTCTTATAAATATGTATTGTGACAAGGTCCTAAAGTGTATATATTTTTGTACTCAACTGTACTTAGTTTACCTCTCCTCTGCAGTCAAGTAGTAAATGAACTATGCATACTTACACAATGCTCAAAATAATCTCCTAATGCAGAGTAAGCTCCTCCCAGTGTGGATAGCCATGAAAATGCATTTTCTATTTCAACTCTAGTCCAAATGAGTCGCAGCATTCTATCATTCCTGAAATACATCAACAGGTATAATATTAAAACTTGAGTAAGCAATACATTATTCTTACTTCTAAAATAGGAAAAAATGTACTTGAATGAATGTGTAGGAGCACTATACAGAAACTCAAGTAAGCATTTAATCACCATGCTTCCCTAGTGCGGAATGATGACCACAAACTCAAGCTATATTGAAAACATTTGAAACATACTTTTTTCTCAACCTAGCAATTAAACTCAGAACCAAAATATCAGTATTTAAAAAAATATTAACACTCTTAAATACGAATCTATAAAACTAAGTAGGCCTAAGGGAATTTTAAGGGTATCCTCCAAAGAGTAATAGGATTAAATATATTACACAAAAATTAGAAAATCCCCGCTTACCATGCATAGTCAATGACTTCTTTATCCGGAGGCTCCAAGATCAAATTCAGAAACACAGTTCCATTCAGAGGGTTTCCACATAATGTATTTAAATGCAACAACACTTTACCCCTGTAAATATCTGAGTTTAGACATTCCTTTACAAAAGGTTGAAAGAAAAATGCACTAGCTACAAATTTCACTCTCTTTTTCTTCTCAGTTTTTTCAAGGACTTGAACATCACCGGAGTCCTCTCCACACTTGACACCAAGAAGCTTACAGCACTGCGAGTCTGGTAGAAGTAAATCGTCCTCAGAAATGTAACAAGTAGTGTAAGGGCTTCTAAATAGGCGAACTTTTGCTATCACTTGCATTGTCACTAGGTTATGCTGCGAATCAAATGAACAGTGAAACGTGATTTTTATATAATATTGACGTCGATTTCCTTTGTAGTAATTCTGCAAGTAGGATTTTAGCTAAACACTTCACAAATTACTTGCTCACGATCGACTATAATGGAATTATTTGGAATTATTGGAATCGCCTCAAAATGTCATCTGTGAATGTCATTGTGACAGTTCTTCTTCATAATTTTATGTGTGGCAATCCACTCCTCTTCTGTCTTGACTGAGCCACAAAATAATTACACATGTATTTTGTGTTGTGACTGAGCTGTCCCAGACTGAGGATTACTCGTCTTGCCATTGTTATGTAAAGAGTTTTACGTGATTAGGCGAAGAAGGTTTTAGGATGTGTTTTAGGTCGAGTACTTATACACGGATGAAAGAAATAAATTCGTAAGGTCCGGTCGGTCGGTTTTTTTTTTTTTTTTTTTTTTTTTTAAATGGCCTGTATTGTGTTCATGACATTTAATTTTGCCAATGTCAAGCTTTGAGTATATAGCCACTGGAGATGCCATACCGGGCGTTTCCCCTCCGGCAAAGTACATTGGTCAACTATTCGGAACTGGTCAACTAAGTTATACAAAACTACTTGGATGTCGCTACATCGCCATTTTGCATCGCTCCGTGTCGCGTGACGTTTCTCTTAAAAATGGTGAATTGTGCAGTATTTTCATGTAAAAGGCGATCTGACAGCTAAAATTCGCAACAAGATCGCGTTTCCTATCATAAGTAATGACTTTTATTAATTATTAAATGTGTATTAAACTAGAAAATCTATTTTAATAAAAAACCGTTACGATACGTAAACGACAGAAAAATTTAATAATGATATCGTGGTATCGGCAGTGCCGTTTTATCCATTAGGCATTATAGGCAACTGCCTAGGGGCCCTGCCACGTTCAGGGGCCCCTGTGCTACAGGGAAAAGAATAGGCAATGTTTCTTAAACAGTAAAAAAATAATTTGAAAATTTGCTCTGTACATTACATCGACGCTATTTTAGTACATTTCGGAACGCATTCCTTATTAGATATTATTATTATGATTATTATGATAGTTTAAAAGTTTATAACGCAGTAATATAATTGCAAGCAATTTTATCGCGGTAATTTAATTAAAAACGCTCAAAACTCTTTGTTGTGAATGCACACTTACTACTACCCGTGCGGATAAACGCTGGGATTAGAAATGGCGGACCGACGAGTCGGTACCGTCAGCATACTAAGTACGTAAAATTATAATTAAATATAAGTAAACTGAAAAATCGTAGTAAATATCGTTAGCATTGAAAATGTTTTGTTATTTTATTAATTCAAATAATATATAAGTATGTTTTATAGGTTTTATTATTTTGTAAGTAGTATTTTTTACTGTATTTATGTAAAAAATCTATGAAAATAATTCAGATTGCGATAAATTATTTTTTCCTAAAAATAAATTGTTTATAAACAAATAATAATTTATAATTATCGCATTTATAAACGAATTTGTTCTCACAAAAATATAAATTTATTAGCGGTCCGCCCGGCTTCGCCCGTGGTACATACATAGCCTATAGTAATGAGGAATAACGTACCTTTCTAACAAAATATGACAAGACTAACGGAAGTTTCAAAACCACGGAAAAACTAGCTCACAAATTTTTATTAAAACGCAGTTTTTTTTTTGTCAGTCTGTACCCACGTGTGCGAGTATAGACGCAAATAGTGTGCGAGCGAGAGGTGAATAGTTGCGCCGCCATTTCTAATCCCAGCGTTTATCCGCACGGGTAGTATACTGGTACCTACCAAGTATGTATATTCTATGGCCAAGCTACTTTCATAAGGTTGGCAGTACTGGTTCGTTGGCATGACCGGGGAATTCCCCGAGTCGTTAAATACGTATTGTATGATGTGTCATAGACATTATTTTCGAACCATTTTCAATTAAATCGTTCAATTTTTACTTCGTGCAATTCGTTTGCAAGTTTCACGGCTGTGAATAAAAAGAGAGTTTTACAATTTGTGTTTTAAAAATTACGAATTTAAGGATAAGTGTTGGATATTTATTTATAAAGACTGCAGAAGTGCTTCAGGCTTTGTGAAAATCGGTGAAACGACGGGGTTAAAAACAGTGTAGTGGAAACTAAAGTTTCATTAACTGAAGTTAAAATTACTTTACGTAAGTTTTATTATTTTTTACAATATTTTATTACCTGATACAGGATTTGACAAATGTGAAGTGTCGTTTTATTATTCAATTGGATATTTTAATTAATTTCTATGTTATTAAATATTTTTACTTTGGGTGTTTATTAATATTAAAGCAGGAAACTATTATTATTATTGTATTGTTTGAGCTGCTAAGGTGAAATTTTCTTTACTGTTTTAAAACAAAAGATTATTCCTTTCAGGAACAAAATGTCGGAGGTACCCGTAAAGAAAAAGCATCAAAGTGGTTCCGAAAAACGTAAAAAGCGGCAAGAGCAACAAAATAAACTTAATGAACAATTAAAGAAGACACAAAACCTTTTCGAACTCGGATTTAGTCGCGAATTAAAGGAACATCAACCTCATGACACTCCAAGTACGTCTTCTACCAGCCACAAGATGGAAGTAGACCCAGTAGAGGTTCCTTGCGAGCCTTTTGAACAGATTGGCCAGGATCAAGAAACACCTACGTTAGTCAGTGCAGAGGAAGGTGAGGCCGAGACAGGGGTCATACATCAAAACGTAGTTCATCTAGGGGTGGAATACCAGTATGACATTGGCTTATGGCAAAATATTACCAACGAAATGCAAGATTTTTGGTGTACTAGAGACCCTAACGAATGTCAACACTTTGATTGTAATTTTTCTGCTTCGGCCCGACAGTAAAAGATTTTTTTCTCAGTCTATGTTTTTTCGGAAACACATCAGTGGTGGTAAAATCAAACGGGAGTGGCTCATGTATTCTCCGTCTACTGGAAAAGTATACTGTTTTCCATGTATCCTTTTTGGTGAAGCACAAAACCGATCACAATTTCAAACTGGATTTTCTGATTGGAAAAATGCGTTGCACCGAATCCAATCGCATGAGAATAATGCAACTCACCGAGTATGTGTACAGACACTCATAAGTAGACGACGCATTCACGGACGAATCGACACTTCTTTAGAGATTACATTTAATAAAGAAAAAGAATATTGGAAAAAAGTTTTAGAAAGAATAGTCTCTGTGATAAAATTTTTATCATCCCGTGGATTAGCATTTCGTGGTGACAATGAAATTCTCGGTTCTCAACATAATGGCAATTATTTGGGAATTTTAGAGTTAATCGCAGAGTACGATCCTTTTCTTAGTTCGCATTTAGCAAAATATGGTAATGAAGGCAAAGGAAAACAATCGTATTTATCTGCAACGATTTGTGAGGAACTTATTGAAATATTGGGAAATAAGGTTTTAAAATATATTGTTAATGAAATTATTGAAGCCAAATACTTCTCAATAAGTGTCGATTCGACACCTGATATATCACACACTGATCAGTTGACTGTAGTGCTGAGATATGTTACGTCGAATGGAGAAGTGGCTGGAACGTTTTCTTAAATTTCTTCTCATACAGAACCACAAAGGGGAAGAACTAGCCACCGAAATATTAAATTTTTTAAGCCAACATAATATTGATGTAAGAAATTGAGAGGTCAGTCTTATGATAATGCGTCGAATATGTCTGGTCGTTACAATGGTCTCCAAGCGCATATAAAGAAAATAAATCACCTCGCACACTACGTTCCCTGTGTAGCGCACTCACTGAATTTGGTTGGAGTACGTGCAGCGGAAAGCTGCGTTGGAGCAATCTCATTCTTCGGATTTGTACAGGCAATATACAACTTTTTTTCGGCATCAACTCATCGCTGGGCAATTATGCTCGAAAATCTTGAAAAACGTGATGAACGTAAGCATAATTCGTCATTGGTTCTGAAAAGTGTATCCGATACAAGATGGTGTGCAAGGGCCGATGCTACTAAGGCTTTGGCAACTGGTTACAACAGTTTTCAGAAAGCTTTGCAGTCTATTGCTAGCGATGAGACTCAGACATCACAAGCGATTCACGAAGCTAAATGTCTATTGAATGACTTAAGAAAAAAAGAAAATGCTGTAATGGCCGTATTCTGGGCTGCCATACTAGATCGGATCAATGGTGTCAGCATATCTTTACAAAAGAAAACAATTGAACTACGAACGGCAGTCGATCTTTTAAAATCGCTTTTAGATTTTTTAATTTCACAGAGAGATTTATTTGACGACTACGAGACTAAGGCAAATGAGAAAACTGATGCTCAATACAGTGATGAGAATCAGCGTGAGCGAAAAAGGAAAAGGCATCACGATGACGGATCAGCAGAAGAAGTTGTGCTCAGAGGAAAAGAGAAGTTAAAAGTTGATACATATTTGCCAGTACTAGACATGTTATTTACAGAACTGTCGCGGCGCCTAGAAGCTTACCGGGAAATAAATGATCTGTTTGGGTTTCTAACAGATTTCTCGACAAAATCGGACGCTGAAATTAGACAGGCTTGTACAAAATTTAAGGATCATTATTTCGAGGACATTGAGCCTGAGTTTATAGACGAAATGGTGCAGTATAAATACTTCATCTTACAATTAGATGACGCCGGACAAAAAAATATGCCAGCCGAGGAGTCTTACAAACTGATTATTGGTAACATGGCACAGTCAACTTTCCCGAATGTAATGACAGCTTTGCAAATATATAGAAGTCTAATGATTACAAATGCCACTGGTGAACGAAACTTTTCCAAATTGAAATTAATTAAAAACTGTCTTCGTTCAACGATGTCTCAAAACCGTTTAAATTCATTGGCTATAATGGCAATTGAAAATGACGTGTTGGAGAAGATTACCTTTCAGGATATCTTGAACGATTTTGTATGAAAAAAAAGTTAGAAGAGTTAATATTTAAGCTATGTATGTTTTTTTTAAATGCATAAATAAACATTCTGTTCATTTGATTCAACATTTTTATTGAATAATATGATGATATACCCAGGTTAGTAAAAAACGGTGTAATTTTGAATTTTGTTGTGTTAACGTAAAAATTAGAAGAGGGTAGGGGGCCCTGGATGAGCATTGCCTAGGGGCCCCGACAGGCATAACCCGGCCCTGGGTATCGGTCCTAGTGATGGGACCAATTAAAATCAACTCGACATTTGAATGAATCATTCACTCACTGCAGTTAGTTTCAAAATCCGTTCTTTCATTATATTTTGAATAAAATAGTATAGACGTATATTATAATATTAAAACATTGTAAAGTGAATTAGAGAAATTACTGTCCTTTCTTCTGGTCATACGATGTTGGAATTTATTCTAAAAATAAAAAGAATTGGTGGCTATAAAATATTTCGAGGTAAAAGGAATAAAATATGTGGTCCGGGAGTATCATGCATGATAACGGAGTAGATAGTAAACCATAATTGGAGCTCGCTAATTTTAATATAGAAAAGTATACGAATGTTCGTTTATCCAATATTTCAAAAAAAATAGACCCCCAGAAATTTATTCGACACGTGTACAATAAACTTATTCATTTTGAAAATCAATATAAATGCGTAATAAGGATTTTTTGTAATATTTCAATAAATCATTCTAATTAAAAATATATTGTTTAATTTACTCTCCCTTTGTTTGTCCAAATGTTTAACCCCAAACTAGCGCACATTTGTAATTTTTTACGTTTTAGTATGTATTGCACAACTTCACCATTTTTTAGGGTTCCGTAGTCTACTCGTCATGTCTGTCCGTCTGTCTGTCTGTCTGTCCTGGCTCGTTCTCCGCCGTTTCTGCACTGATTGCCACTGAAAATTGGTAAAGAGATGTATGCTGATAATCCAAAAATTGGTTTTTAACATTATTGAAAAATAATTATTTTTCACCCCCCTTTCCATACAGCGAAAAGTTAATTCGAAAAATAAATTCGACTTACCCCATCGTCTGGTCGGTATCGTTAAAAAGGTATCTTTAAGTACAACAAAAATTGCCTTGACATAATGTGGATCAAACCCCCCAGTTTCGAGATATATTAATACAAAGTTAAAATTAGAGCTTCCTCTCCCCCCCCCCCCCCAACTTTTGAAATACTATTAAAATAATTCTGAAAAAAATATGCTCTATACCTCCAAGTAAGTACCTACGTACAGCCACACATCACAGTAAATACTGTCATACACATTAAGTTGAATATCAGTTGAGGAAATTTGACAGATTGTGGTAACCTAATGTGTGGGCTGACTGTACTTTTAACGAAAACTTTAGCGGACTCTGTATCATACATAGTATTTTTAATACAACTTGACCAACTTATGACGTGCGGTGCCCTAACTAAATGGTAATGTATGGAAATAACTACCTAACTTAACTATGAAAATAAGGTTTAAGGCCCGTCTTTTGGATACGGAACACTTTCATGTGCGTGTCCGACACGCTCTTGGCCGGTTTTATTTTACAAACTGACTAAATAAATATTTATTTATCTTCAATGTGCAGAATTTTACACTTACAATTTTATATATAAGTTCATTCACCAAACTGATTTGACTCATTCTTTGTGTCCCATCACTGTCTTTTTCGTATGTATGCTGCATAGTTACGTGAAATCTTTATTTGTGAGCGTGTATTTTTTGATGTGTTAAATTTTTCTGTAGTGTGCGTTTATCGTGACAGCAAAATTTGTGACTGTTGAGTATTAAAATTTTTGGTGGTGTGCTGTACGTGTTTACCTCGTCCCCCGCAAAAAATGGTGAAAAAAATTGTTAGAAGCGCGGACGTTAGGGCATCTCCAGTGGCTGTCTACTCTAAGATGTCAAGTGTAGTTTGATAAAGTGTAGTCAACAGTCGAAGTCAGTCGAAGTCACAGTCACTCAATAAAACGCCGGTGTTTAGCGTTTTAATGTCCTAAGGATTCTGTGGAGACTATTTTTAAGGTCGGTCGGTTGTCAATTTGTCATTCTTCATAAAGAAAGTCATGAAATTTATTGGTGGCGCCACTACAACTTACGTCATAGAGTATGGTAGCCCCATTGATTATATAGTATGGAACTTCGTTTACCTAGATCCTCAAGAATAAATTTCACTACTTTATTGACAGATTATAACGGCTCATCCATGTCTACACCCCACACCCATATAGTATGCCGCAAGAAAGTGTAGTTATGACATTGAGTGCGCAGAAACCGATTTTCATAGAAATTCTTTTTTACAAGTGCGTAAAATAACGGTCATCGCTATACTTTCGTGCCGCCAGCTATACCAGTAGTCCAATCAGATAATGTTCGGACGATTGAATATGTGAGACAACACTAGCCACTAATTAAACCTGCTGTTCAATGTTGATTATTTATACAAATTGAAATATCGATTCCATAATCGATTCAGTGAAGAGGAACCATGGAGGAACTATCAAAATTCCTGATAGCTTCACAAAGTACCGTGTCCGTACCAAAGGTAGGTTTAAGGTCTTTGGTCAGTACATATGTTATTGTAAAAGCACTAACTACGGTAAATCTTAAGATTTAAGTGTAACTTAAGAGTTACCAACATGAGTTACCATACCATATGTGTGTATATAATGGGCTACCATATTATCCTATGACATAAACGGCAGTGGCGCCATCAATTTTCATGACTTTATTGACATTATTATTAGCAAGCAATATCGATTAGAAAAAGGAATGAAGGTTACCAATTAAAACATAATGTTTAAGTATTATTTATTTAACGGTTAAACAATGATTTCTTAATAATATACCTACCTACTACGTTTCAAATGTTGTTCGGAATGGTGGTAGAGTAACTACCTATTAAATAATACTACTCTTTGGATGTAACAGTTTACCTATACAGGTTTCCCTGTATATGTAGGTATACGAGTAGAAGATAGATTTTATGTTTACATTATTAGGTATGTTTTGACTGTCCTATATTATTAAGTAAGAAATGATCCTGTCCATCAAACTCTGCATGGGTAATTCCACCATGATGGTTAGAGGCAAAGCGACCAAGTGCGAGAGGACCCACGTAGCGACTGTGTCAACGAACTGAAAAATAAAAATGTATATTAGATCCAAACTTTAGCATGAATGGGCCGGCTCGAATAGAGTTCTACCCCATGTCACAAAACCGGCGTGAAACTGCGTTTATTTTGGGATTCAAAAACCTTTAGCGCACTTGTGATTCCACTGGTGACTGTGGAAGGTCCACGTTTTGCCATGAATTTGCGGGCTCGATCGGTGTGATACCACGGCCTCTTAGAAGACCGGCATGATGAAGCAGCGCCTGCGCTGTATTTCGCCAAGACTTGAGTGGGTTTCGAAAGCCCAATCGGAGGCTTTCTCTCCGGGGTTAAAACGTTGATAGCACACTTACGAGTATGACTCGTCTGATGTTCTGTGGGCGATGGCAATTGCTTACCATCAGGTGATCCGTCTGTTTGTCTGCCACCTGTCAGTACTGATAGGGAGGAGAAAAAAGTCGAGGAAGAAAAGTAGGCTGGTGCAACCCGAAATGAGCCTTAGCCTCCGATAATAAGAGCCTCAATCTAGGGCGGTCCTGCCATCTTCTGCCATCAGCAATCACAAAAGCTAGTGATTTAAAATACCGTTACCATGCTCATTTGGGAGGTGTCATGGAGCGTCATTCTTGTGGCCACGAGGACAGAGTTAATGCACCAGTGCGCCATGGACACAGACATGGAGATCTTAGCCAGCGGGCGCAGAGCTGGCCACTGGAGCATTTTAAGAGTAAAATCTGCGGATAGAAAAAAAAAACTTAGGTACCTAAGTATAGTTTGTGCCAGATAAACTTGCAATAAAGTTCATTCACCCCACTTGCCACTTGTACCAAGAAGTCGTCAATATTCGCGATACAGATCACTTTCCATACTAAACTGTCGGTAAAATCCTTGACGTGGGAACTTCACTTTATTTTTAACTTTGACGTTTGGTATTATGAAACACGGCAAATGTAATTTTATCGACAGTTTAGTATGGGAAGCGATCTGTATCGCGAATTTTGACGACTTCTTGGTACAAGTGGGGTAAATGACCTTTATTGCATGTTCATCAGGCACGAACTATAGTTAACATATAAGCCAGTGGCGTAGCGTGAGTGTCGGCTGTCCGGGGCGGAAGACGATTTTGCCGCCCCCTATCCTACAATATATAGGTAGTATAACTAGGTTTCGCCCACGGCTTCACTCGCGCCCCTCCGCTTCCCTGAAATGGGGGGTTAGAAAGAAAAAAAATACTCACTTTTACTTTCTGATGCATAAAGAAATGTGGCCATCAAAATAGAATTAAGCAATCTCTCAACAGTCATAAGGGCGCTGTTTTTCCAAGGTTCAGTGTCCCAATGCTTGAAGGGATAAGCGTAGTAAGCGAGTATGAAAGTCAAATAGACGTGCAAAATTGGTATCCATGTAAAACGCTAGAAATATAATATACAATTCAGTATTTATCATGATGATTCATGATGTGGTTATCTTTAATTATAAGTGCAGTTAAGATTATTAATTTTAACTTTGTTTTAATATATATCGTTAGTTGTCCTTTACGTCGTAGTGAGTACTTGCTCAGTGCTTTACGTACCTTTTGTACTTTTCGCTCTCGCATTTCAAAGTTTAAATACCCCATACAAATGCCAGTAACGGCCGAAATCGCACTGCTCACAGGGCTCAAGAAAAAGTAGTTGATACTGTCGTTTCCATCGAACATGATTCGTAGGTCGCTGTAAGAATAAAAATGTAAGTTTCTATGCATTTCGACTTTTTGCATGTGTCAAATTGAGTGATATTTTTTTTTTTATGTGATAGGTAGCAGACGAGCAGGCGGATCACCTGATGGTAAGCAATGCCGCCGCTCATGGACACCTGCAACACCAGTAGAGTTACAAGTGCGCTGTCAACCTTTTATCCCCTTCCCCCCCGGGTGGGCCTCCGGTACCCTCACTCACTCGGCGAAGCACAGCACAAGGGCTGCTTCACGCTGGTTTTCTGTGAGGCAGTGGTATCATTCCGGTCAAGCCGGCCCATTTATGCCGAAGCGTGGCTCTCCCACAGTTATAATGTATGGGGATGACACATTGACATCTGTCATTTTACTTTACAGAGTATAGATATCTAAGGGCCTCGTTCACTATCTCTGAGTAAAGTTCCAAGTAATTTTCTTGTCAATTAAAGTGGGTTCGGAGAAAATTGGCCCCTGGTCTTTGTATTGAATAAATTATTGAAATTGTTAACTAAGTAGGAGGCCGCGGAATAGGGGCTAGTTTCCTCCAAACACACTTAAATTGAGGAATAAATTACTTGAAACTTTACTCATAGATGGTGAATGAGGCCCTAAGTACTGTAACGATGGTAAACTTCTACGGTGCGGACCGTCGATCTATGGCCGGTATTTCGGAAAGAGAACACAAAATAAAGACTGACACAGAAGTCTGACTTAGCCTTGATTTTGAATTTAGAAGAGTTCGTTGACATATGCTAGGGTTGTTGCCCGGCATGAGTACATGTACCTGGCCTCTACCACAGACCTCGACAGTTCGACAATCTTATGTCACAAGTTAGGATTAATGTGGTCGAAAAGGCCATTAGTGCGCATGCGTGGGTACATGACATATTTTTAGCTCTTAATGGGCAATCAGCCTTCTGTCTCAATAGGTATTTATTTTGTGAAGAGAATCTGTCATCTATTTTTGAAAAGAGGACAGATTAGTTAGTTTACAGTTACAAAAATGTATTTATATCATTGCCGCCCTTAAACATCTGCAACACTAGTAGAGTCACAAGACGTGTGCTGTCAACCTTTAATTCCCTTTGGGCCTCTAGAACCCTTACTCGACGAAACACAGCGCAGGCGCTGCTTCCCGCCGGTCTTCAATGAGACCGTGGTATCATTCCAGTCGAGCCGGCTCATTCATGCCGAAGCGTGGCTCTCCCATGGTTCAAATATGAGTGAATGGTGAGTGATACCACTGCCTCACAGAAAACCGGCGTGAAGCAGCCCCTGTGCTGTGTTTCGCCGAGTGAGTGAGGGTACCGGAGGCCCACCCGGGGGGAAGGGGATAAAAGGTTGGCAGCGCACTTGTAACTCCACTGGTGTTGCAGGTGTCCATTAGCGGCGGCAATTGCTTACCATCAGGTGATCCGCCTACTCGTCTGCTACCTATCACAAAAAAAAACTTCTCTAATCTTAAAAATTCTTACTTACTCAGGAGTTGTAAAGTGATAGAATGAGAGGTAGCTATTTTTAATCGTTATGTACGCGGTCAGTCCTATAGCTCCAAGAAACATTGTGGAAATGATATGGAGCGCCCATCGCCGGTATTTCATAATTAAAGTCACGCTAATTAATGTAAATAAATGGATCTGGATATCCACAGCCATAACCCTGGAACAAATCATAAATTCATACAACATCTCATACTAACCTAATAGACACAGGATACAAAATAATACGTAACATTTTAATAAGATTACCCTCACCAATACTCTGGAAACATACTTAATGGAAATCTGATTCTGGAATCCGGGAACTCCCGCGCAGCCGTTGCTTTAAAATGCGACCCACTACCCAGTACGCCACCGAGGCAAAAATATATATAGATAAGTGTATAATTATATATAGATATGTGTAATACATAATATATAATAATTTAAGTACATCTGTAAACAACGTGGGCGGGCTTACCAAGTTTGAACAAGGCACGTTTTTTCCGGCAAATATAAATTTTGAAAGAATCCCGCTGTGGCCCAAAACTTGCGTCTGCAGATATTACTCTCCTGGCCCACTATTATGGGCCACATGGGACCTTGCCCGATGTTGGCCCACCATGTCGCCGCGAAACCGTTCAAAAGCAAATATATTGGTAACAATCTGGAAGAAAGATAATATTGAAATCTAAATAAATATCCTCATTAAAAAAATCTGAAAGTTCAAATTATTATTTGCATGACCACTGACTAGATCAAAGTATAATGATCAATTTTAAATACGCATTTCAAGTACCCATTTCATCCCTTCGGGGGTTAAAGAAAATAAGTATTTTTATTAACTTTGTTTGAAAGTGTACAACTGTGTTTTTAAGACCAGGAAATGGTGATTTTAAGACCAATCTCATCATAGTAGCGAAGGCTTGATTTGTATGATAGAGGCCTTTGCCCTGCATTGGGATAGTAGAGGTATGCACTTATATAGGCTGATAATTTAGATTTTTTGTACGAAAATGTGAATAATCTCTTTTTTTATTTATTTAAATTGAAGTACCTACTTTTTTGAAAGATACTCAATACTCAATATCTTTATTGCATCCAGTGTATACTTGTTTATATAAGATATACAAGATATCTCATTATTGCCAAAGTCGTATTTTCATAATCTTGAATATATACACACATTTATAATGTAAGTACTTACCATGTTTTTTGTGTAAATCCAGATTCTTACTTAATAAAAATAAAAAAAATTAAGCTTACCGGATAAGTCTCTTCAAAAACACTATTGGTATCATTTTAAACTCAATAGGACGCTTTTTAAACATCTGCATAAGTTTGTAAGTAGTGAAGAAGTTAGATATAGCTATGAAACCTTGCGTGGCAGTTGTGAGTGCACCCACCATCGCGCCTTTGGGAGACTGAAATAACTGAGAAAATAATCAAAACTTAATATCTTCCATTGCACACAGGTTTCCAAACTTATTGTATACTGCCTACTTTAAATAATAACTAGTGGCCCGCCCTCACTTCGCTTCGGGACCGTAATTCAGAAATGAACCAATAGATGGCGCTGTGTATAATTACATCGCGCAAGCGTTTCGTGTTTTCGGTTTACCTATAAGCTTTGTCGTTGTCTATATCTCTTTGTAAATAGTATAGATAATAAATTGAGACAACATCACATACCTACATTGTCCTGGCCCCAAACTAAGGTCTTCCCTTGTACTATGGAAACCAGAAACAACGAAGGAACCACAAACACCCAGAGTCCCAGACCCAACACAAATATCTGTTTCATCAGCAAACATTTGTGTTGGTGCGGGAATCGAACCCGCGACCCTTGCGTCTCAACCGGCGCTCAAACCATTGCGCCAAATGGGTCGTCAAACAAAAGAACAGACTAAGAACCAATGAGTCAATGAGTCTGTCATCCTCACCCTGAAGGCCTGCTGAGATGCCGTTTCACGTTCCGCCTAAAAACCCAGCCGGGCTAACATGCGCACCACGAGATAATTTGTCGACACTCGTATTTTGTCGGCGCAAGTTGCGTCTCGCTCACCTGACTGAGCGATGAGCGGGATAGAAGGATGCGCTCTCGCGAACGAGAGTCGACAAAATTTTGTCGCGGTGCGCATGTTAGGCCTACAGGATTGTAAGAAAGTGGAAACATTCATTTCATTACTTTTTCCCTCACCGGCGAGCGAATTGATTTACCCAATATTTATTGTCTGAAACTCACCCCTTCGATAATCCTTGGGTCCCTTTGATACGCTTTATTGGTCAACATAACAACATGAGAAAATATTGCACCTGTTATCAGAAACGCTCTGCAAGTAAAAAAAAACGATCAAATGCGATGGATCCTGAATCTTGAAAGGAGGTATTGACATTTAGCCTATCGATATTCCGAATAATTTCGTGGTCAACAATCGATAGTGAAACTATCTATAATCTAGCTACACTAAGTAGTTTGTGATCCGTGCGATACAACACGAGATGCACGAGAGTGTATGCTGATTCAGTTACGTCAAGTTGTGCGGAAATCGGACAGCTAAGTGGGAAACAATTTAAATGTCTTCCATACCACCACAAGTGTATCGAATTAGCATGCTGAAGTGGCAATGAGCTGGCCATATCTGTCAGAAGAACTGACAAAAGTTCTGGAGCAGAGACCGCGATTCGGAAAGGGTAGTGTAGGACGACCTCCGGCTAGATGGAAGGAAGATCTGCGAAAAACCGTTGGTATAGACTGGATGCGTCTAGCCGAAGACAGGGTGAAATGGCGAACATTGAGGAAGGGAACATTAAGGAAGACTGGACATTAGTGTCCAGCAGATGATGATGATGCCACCACTACCGGATGGCTGACCGGTTGGTTGACCCAAAAAGATGTTGCTTGACGTCATAATGCATGACATGCCCTCTTGGGCATCCACAGTGGTCGGTTCTTCCATTAAATGGAGTCGCTGCAGGAAAGCGATTCTCGGGCTCCGAAGCGACACGTTAAAATGATGAGTATGAGCAGTTGGTAGTATGGTAAGTGATCACCGCCACCCATGGACGAAGTGCGGATGCGTTGCCGGCCTATAAGGAAGGTATAGCCATAAGCTCGTTTCTTGAAGATTTGGATGTCATACCGGTTCGAAAATACCGCTGCGGGAAGTTGATTCCACAATGAGGAAACATCGTGTAACGGCGTTAAGTATAAATGCGTAGGTATCTAAAGATCTTATAGATACTTACCTGGACAAAAAATTGCAACCCTATTTAGTCAGACTCACCTATACCCATCCATAGCCGCAAACATATCATTTTCTGTGTTGCTGGCTACGTTTTTGTTTAATTTCTTCCAATTTCTACGAATCGACCATAAACATAGCATGTTGTAGAATATGAGTCCTGAAATAATATGGAATTTAATAAAATTGCAATGCCCTTACAGGGCGCTACATTGTACTTTAAAAACATCTATGTAAGTACTATTATATTTTATAAGAATCTGTACTCCAATGTGGCAAGCAATCAATGATTATTATTACAAAAAAAATGAAATGGAGAAATTAAAAGCCTATACGTAGTTTTCTTTTTCATTTTTTTCTCTTGTCATCGTGTGCGTTATACATCGCTTAAGGCTCAACCTGAAAATCAGCGCCGCAGTGGCTTCTAGCTGCTGAGTGCTGCTGCAGCAAACGCTAAGGTAGTGCCTTGTTGGCTGCAAAATGTAATTACACGACGTATGCTGTAATTATTTTGTTAGTACTTTTTGTTTTTGTGGCCAATCTATCCAAATATCAAAAATATCCTAACCTGAACGGTTGCCGTCTTCTTCTGGGACTAAAAGCATATCGTAAACAGTCCCCACAATATTCATGAGGACCAAGAAGTAAACACAGTAGAGGAAGACTTGATGTGCGAGGCCTTCAGTGTCTGGAGCATTTGATGGTGGCTGCCCAGGCGTCTGAAATAAGAGATAATAAATTATTTCTGCATATTTTTACACATCTCACATTGAGGTCTTCCGCTGCGTGTGCTGCAGCGGATGCACGGCGAACTGTTTTTTAGTGGATCAGTTATATTGGCTCACCTCAACCTGATGGTAAGCAAAAGGAGAGCCCACGTTGCAGTTAAAAAGGACGCGACGGCACGGCATCTCCCGTCGCTTATGGCGAAGGCGTTCAAAGTTCTTAAAGGATCGACAACACTTATGCAGGTCACCAGTAGCGCTACCATGAGTTGACATCTAAAACTGACATAACGTAAACTATTGCTCTGTCTCTTTCAAGTGCATCACAATGAAAGAGACAAAGCGATAGTTTTCGATAGCGAGGATAGTATTTCAAACTCATGGTAGTGCTACTGGAGTTGTAGGCGTCCATAGGCTGCGGTAAGCTTAAATTAAGCGAACCGCACACTTATTTACCACCGACGTTGTATAACTGCCTAACAGAAGACCGGCGTGAAGCTGCGCCTGCGCTGTGTTTGGTCGAATGAGTGAGGGTAACGGAGCAGGCCCAATGGGAGGAAGGTTGATAGCGCACTTGTGACTGTTGCAGGTGTCTGTGGGCAGCTGCGTTCTCTTCCCATTAGGTGATCCGTCTGCGCGCCTACAACCTATCCTATAAAATTTGCTTTCGGTGTCGAAACACTGGGCCCGTGGGGTCCTGATGCTCTCTCTTTCTTCCGAGACTTAACTAAGCGCTTAGTTGAAGTCACGGGAGACCCAATGGCGGGCAGCTACTTCGCCCAGCGAATTTCCATTCGCTATCCAACGAGGTAATGCTGGCATTTTGGGAACATTGCCACAGGGGCCTACTCTGTTTTTTTTTTGGTAGCTTTTTTTTAGCTTTAGATTATACTTAGTAACTGTTTTTTTTGTGCTTCCTTATTACTTTGTCCAATAAAACCAATAACTATTTTACCCCCAGATTTAGTGCATAGTTTCAGAGAAATCTTAAAGATCCTATAAAAAAACACTCGTAAGTCACCTGGCAATAGATCAAGGTGTGGAGGCGCGCGCGCAGCCCGTGTCGGTGCCGCGCCCACTTGTCCACGCATTCCTCGAAGCGCGCGGTAGCGTTGGCCCCTGCGCCCCCGCAGCGTGTAGTCAGGCAATACGCGTGGTGCAAATTCGTGCGATTGTACATGTTACGGTCTTGACTGTACTTCTGTGAAAGATAATTTCATTCAAGATTATGCAACACTGGCAAACCTATAATGAAGCGATTTGTTTTTTGACCATCTTAAATTTTCAACTTCGTCCATGTCGTCTGTTCAATCAAGTTTGCCTGTTTTAAACAGGAATAGGTTTGTCTATTATTTTATTTTATTTGGAAAAACCAACAACTGTGTTAATACAATAGTTCATACAATGAGTATCTTAAAGCTAATAAACAGGTTTTCATTGATAGAAATGCATTATGTTACAATGAGCTTTTATTTCATTTAAAACAATAATTATAAGGTTACAGCAGAACATATAACAAAAAAAGTGATGAGATATTACAATTATGATGTGCGAAAATCACGGAGACCAAAACAGATAGGTAGGTACATACATACCTAAGCCAAGCCAAAGATGTATCAAGAAAATTTAACATTGTTATTGATAAAAAATGTAACATTTGACCTCGATCACACCTGATGTTAAGTGAAGATGGAGGTCTAACTAAGGTGGGTGACGCTTGCCCGTGAAAAGCCTATGCACTCTTGCCTTAAAAAGGTCATGGTTGTATTCTTCTTAAGGTGACCATGCGCCGTTTGAAGAAATTTGACAGAGCTGTACTTATACATGTGTTTGTAGACATTCTCACATGGATCTCATATGAGACAACATCACATACAGTGTCCTGGTCCCAAACTAAGTTTTTCCCTTGTACTATGGAAACCAGACACAACGATGGAACCACAAACACCCAGACCCAACACAAATACGTATCAAATCAACAAACATTTGTGTTGGTGCGGGAATCAAACCCGCGACTCTTACGTCTCAACCGGCGCTCAAACCATTGCGCTAAACGGGTCGTCACATTGGATCTAGAATGTACGAGTATACCGTATAAGGCAGCGGTCGTCACACTTACTGTTCAAGGGCCACATATAACAATGTGAGCACTAGGGCCTGGGCCGCAGAATATGTAAATGCGTTTCAAGAGCTTTTAATTAAAAAGAAATCTACTTTTTTGCGGGCCGCACAAATAACGTCAGCGGGCCGCACAAATAACGTCAGCAGGCCGCATGCGTCCCGCGGGCCGCAATTTGACGACCACGGGTATAAAGTCTAAGTGTGTACTGTACGGACTCTGTTACCTTTATCAAGGTGTAAGTAGGGTTATCCTCATCGTCGCTATAGATCTGGAACTGGCCGGCGCAGTAGACGCCGTCCTCCCTTGCCAGACATTTGTCATAGTCGTCGAGGTGAAATAGCTTCGGGAGCTGCGCAATTTCGGATTCTACAACAATATAATTATCGTGAAATTCAATTAAATTAAAATAGTTTTTTTTATAGTGGCTCAGCTCAGTATTGAGCCCACGTTGCAGTTAAAACGGACGCGACGGCACGGCATCAAATCCGTCGGCACTGCCATACTGGCCCGCGAGATGCTTCTTCACGCTTCGTTTGAAGGAGTCCATATTGTAGGATAGAGGAAACACATGCAACTATTCGATTCAGGATCAACATCTTAACGTGCTTACCTTGGCATGGGGGTACACCACCAAATTCCAGACTTCGGGCTGACACTAAAAAAAAACTGAACAGAAAAGCTACCTACGAATTTTTGGCCCCACCTAGGGATTGAGTGCAGCGCCGCGGTCGCTTTGAAGTGCGACCCATTACCCACTGCACCACCAGGCAGTCAAATGTAAGTTTAGAAGATTTAAAGGGCGATCAAACTTAGGTATCTAAAGGTTGCTATAGAATAGTTACCGATTTGTTGGACTTTGTGAAACTGCAAGCTGTGGACCTTTAAGATGAGCGAAAAACCGACCAAGGCAGCGAGCGAGAGCCCCATCTTCACCAAGAGCCAACTGATGCCGCCGAACCACAGATTTCGTTTGTTAACACATTCAATATTCCTAGTACCTAACTTACCTATTCACTGTAATTGTTAATTTTTTTTACAATTTCGTTGCCGCATTGCATATGCTTTGCAAAAGGCTCGCCCTCGTTTTTTTGTTTCTGTTTAAAGGTTAAAACTCAGTTACGTGCAGCCAAAGTTAGGAAGTAAACCACGATTTTCTGGGTTCAGCAAAAATATAATTATATTATAAATATCGTAATTTACGATATAAAAATAGATTAGCGCTCCCGGACACCCAATTAGACATAGTCAGAAAAGGTACATTTACATGTCAATTAGAATTTACAATAAATTACCAAACGTTGTAAAAAAATAAACAAAAGACCACTTAATTTATAAAAAGTAAAAAAATATTTGCTATCAAAATGTTTTTATAATCTTCAAGAGTTTTATTTAGCGTCTTCTTAGAGTCTTCACGAGATTGTTATTTTTAACTATTTCTATTCGCGTAAAATGTTATAAAAATTGTTACTTACGTGAAAACAATTGTACAAAATATTACTATTCTTAACTTTTTAGTTCGTCTTATTTGGAAATCGGATCTATTTTTTTTAAAGCAGGTATTGTTTTTACGGGATTTGCATGAAAAGGTTTTCATGCAAATACCGCTACATCTGACTTTGTCATAGCAAAAAAACATTACCTAGAATAAAATAGAATATAATTAGATATTTTGTTTGCGTAAAATATGGTAAGTAATTATTGTTGTTAGTTTGCATGTTTTGCCAAACATTGCATTTAAATAAGAGGAAAACATGGTCATTATGTAAACTAAGAAAATATTAACCTTACAGAAGAGTACCTATCTAACTTTAAAATTGCATCTCACATTTATTTAAAATACCTACTAGTTAAAATATTAATAGAATACTATACATATTTATTATTGCATACCTAGTTAACAATATTAAGTATTCTAACTATATTTATTGAATTAGTAATTTATTTCATTTTTATATTTATACTAGCGGCCGCCCGCGACTTCGTCCGCGTGGAAAAGTAACTTTTTACCCCCCTTTTAACCCCTTACAACCCCCTTTTCGCAATAAAAAGTAGCCTATGTCCTTTCTCAGGGTCTAGATCATCTGTATACCAAATTTCATTTAAATCCGTTCAGTAGTTTTGGCGTGAAAGAGTAACAGACAGACAGACAGACAGACAGACAGTGTTTAGTGGGTATGCCCTTGAACGGCCTCTGATTAGCAGAGGCCCAATCCAGGGGAGAGCCCCACACTACCTGGTCGTCTCCCAGCGGCCGGGTGTGCATAAGGCGGCATTCACTCTGCGTGAACAAAAAATAAAACAAGGCGGTAGGTATGCCCTTGAACGGCCTGAGAATACCAGTGGTTGAGCGTGACACACTTTGCGACACGCTCAGCCGTATACTGGGTAGGGTGGTGGTTAAGCTTAATCCGATCATAGTAGCGATGATGACTTTGATTTCTATGATGAAGGTCTCTGCCCTGCAGTGGGACAGTACTTATATAGACTACTTATACTCTTTTTTTTTTGGGCTTAATACTTAAACTCTGATTCATAATCATATAAAGTAAACTGACAGCTGATGTCAATGACAAGTTTCTATGCATTTTGACATTTTACTTGTGTCAAATTGAGTGATAATGTATGGGGATGACACATTGACATCTGTCAGTTTACTTTACATGATTATGAATCAGAGTATAATACTTTATGACTTTTTGACGCATTGTACAGCCCGATGCTGACGTTTATTTATTGCGCGTGCGCACGACCTGCGTATAAGCCGAGTGCTGCTGGGGTTACATGACGTTTGGTGTGTGTTGATGATGGCAGCCAGACTAATTAAATTTATTGATTTTAAGTACAAAATTGAAACCTATATTTGTGTAGCTCTAATAATATTCTAATTGTAAAACTTATTTTATGTAACTTTAGATTCTGTGTTCTACGTAATGTAATTCTGTGTGATTACCTATTTTTAAATATTGAAAGAGTACCTACCTATTTTATTACTATTTGTATCAGTGTTTTTATAAATAAATATATATTTAGTGAAACCCGGGTGCACGTAACATTTCGGCCCACCGTGCAGTTAGTTATATACGCATAGCTATGGTTATAGCTACAAGTTGCGCGCCCGCGCCGCCTCATGTGACTAGCCTATTTTGCCCTTTACGCTTAAAATGTCATGGCGTTTAACTCGTTATGAAAGCAAATATTAGCGGAAACCAGTTTAGCTCCATTAAAATGGCCATCATCATCTGTTTTTACAATGATCCATTAGCTTCGAAACTCATCATCATCTCCGCGTGTTATTTTTGGTTGCGTCGAACTAAAGCCGTACTTTAAAGCAAGTATCATGAACCTTGATCTAGG
>JABMDO010001289.1:0-16158 GCA_014851415.1 Cnaphalocrocis medinalis
GGCGTTTTAGACAATTGCGCGTACTTGTTATTGTTGTATTTAAGAAATTTAATTATTCAGTTATACTTAAGCATTTATTTGAGAAATCATCACACTCAGTGTCCTGATCCCAAAACTAACCTTAGTTTTATGAAACTCCTTAGATGTTTCCATATCTTTGAGAGACCGTGGTTTGAGTGGACGGTTTAATTTCAACTCAATACTATCATGTGCTCCCAAAACACAATGATATTGGTTAAAAGTTAAATTTTTGCCTTATAAGGTACGGAATCCTAAAAAAAGTAAAATGATGAGATAAAATGGTAATAATATTTCAGTTTAATTTCATCAAATATTAGTAGGTACTTATTGCAAAGTTAAATAAAGAAAAATCGGTTGCATTTTGAGTAAGCTGTAGTTTCCTTTTCTTGAAAAATCACTTTTCCCGAGAGAGAAGCGAAAGACTTTCTGTGACAGAGCTAATCCAGCCGGCGCGCGGCGTCAGAAAGTGTCCTTTATTATTATGAAGTCCCCGGGGGGCCTGAAGTATATGACAGTTTCAAAGTAGTTCAGGCATCAGACCTACTCTACTACATTTTTGCTCATATCTGCTACCGAAGTGTTTGTTTTGCGACTACATCTTCGAAGTTCGCAATATCTGTAAAAGTGGAAACTGTTGTTGGTAGTAGCTGATGAATACGCTTCTGTTACTTTAGCTCATACATTATTTAGGCCATGGCATGTATCTGGGTCCACATGATGTAGCCCGGGCGAGGGGGGCGCTAGTGCTCGGCGGGGGGCGGAGCGGGGGTTACTAATCGAGTCCCGCTGTTTAGAGCGTTTCCGTGTCGCGCGTGAAAAATGGCGGGCGCGCGCGTGACGCGCCTATATGGAAAAAAGCCAAGGAACACGCGGGTAAAAGGTTTCGCGGGCGCTGAGCCGGCCGAGCGACGTGCGCGCCGAGACGCGCCATAACTCAGCCTGTCGCCGTCGCAGGCTAGGGCACACGGGCTCGCGTTAGACCTACTGCTAGGTTCTCGGAACGACAAGGCTTAAACTCGTAGGTAAATGAAAGAAGAAAGAAAGAAAGAAAATACATTTATTGACCATCACATAATACAAAATATAACACATACAGTGAGAGTGAATATACAAGGGGAAAGAACAATTAGGTAGTAGTATATATATGTTTGTGTGAGGTCAATCAGGTCCTGACCTCAGCATTTGCTGCTACGGCATTATCTGCGGTGCCGCAGCAGCGCTGGTATTCTGGTGGGACCTGGTTGCGAGTGAGTGTGATGTAATAAAATAAATATGTATATGCGTATTTAACAATATTATTATAATAAATGGAAATATTTATAAATGATAATTATTATAAATGGAAAAAGCGAAACATTTGCTGATTTGCGCGATGTAATTGTAATTGTAATTGTCCTCCTCTCCTCTCTCTGTGTGTGTGTGTGTGTGTGTGTGTGTATGCGCGCGTGTGTGTGTATGTACCTATGTATGTATATTTTCGATATATTATATCATTACCCACGAAAATTGAGGGATATACTTGTTGTTATTTCAATTTATCTTCTATGAAAAACTATCATTCCTCGGCCAAAACAGATCCTTGACCTTGTTGGCAGACGCATCCAGGATCCGCGATGCAGCCGCTAGCTTCCGCGTGGGGCTACGTTATTGGCCCTCTCTACACTCCCACTCGGAGATTCCTCCCGAACTCCAACGACTATTGGTTCTGAGATAAGTAGGTACACGTTCAGCATAAAAACATTTATTTTAAAGAAATCCTAGGTAAAGTGGATTTTTTATAGATGATAGATGGCAGACGAGCAGACTGATAACCTGATGGTAAGCGATTGCCACCGCCCATAAACGTGCATGAACATCCACAACACTACTTTAAAAAGTAAAGTTATTTTAATAAACAATGAAATTTTTACTGCTCGTTTCTTTTAATACTTAAGGAAACCAGGTCATTATGATAAGTACTACAGGTTTTATAAACCTACTTCAGGCACCAGTCTCTCACAAAGTCAAGGTCTGCTTGTCACATTAAATAATATCCTTTCACTGTCTGTACGACCTAAACTGTGAGAGAAATAAACGATTTATTTATTTAAATAAACGATTTATTTAACTATGCGATGGGTATGATTTGATAATAGTATATATTTATTCATTAATAAACAGTCTTTAATAAAGACTGTTTATTATACAGTCTATATAACAGTCTTTATTACAAACAAATGAAAGTTCAAAATTAGGTATAAAGTTTTATCATTGCTCTGTTTCGGGTAACCCAAATTACAGATACATCAGTCCTACAACTTGAACATGAAATTGCGAATTGTTCACCTAAATTAGTAGAGCGCCAACTAACATGCGATAGTAGCAAGAAAGGATTGCAGCAAAGTGGATTTCGACAGTTTGATCGATTTTATTGCTCTATAATCTTATTCACGGAGAGCCGGATGAGAGCTAAGCTATCTCAGGCCTTTTGCCAAGTGTGACTGCCATTAAATAGTAAAACGAACGAACAAGTGAGGTTCTCGAAAATATGTGGCTCGGCTACTAGGTTACACTAGGCCAGGTTGGCATCAGTCAGCGCGGCAGGCATTAGCGGCGATCCGCGCTCGGCGGCGGCCGGGCTCTGGGACAGGCAATAGGCTCAGGAATGCTATGGGGCAGGGCTGCGTGCACGGCCTGGTCCTGCCTTAGCTTTTTTTTTTTTTTTTTATTTTAAGCGGGCGGCTATGCAGGTCTTATTCAGACCAGTATCACTGCGACCAGTTTGATCTATTGTGATCGCCGCTATGCTACATTTCAGTCTCAAATCCTGCACTTTTAAGAAAGTGAATTAATTGTTTGGGACTGAGATCCTTAGCTTCATTGGGGCTTAGAATGTGCTTTCCCAGATGCATGCTACGTTTACGCATCAGTGGTCCGCATTCGGTGAGTATGTGTAAAGGGGTTTCATCCGCCTCGTTACACATCCTGCAGATTCTAGTGTCGCTCAGTCCCATGGTGGCCATGTGCTTGTTAAGGCAGCAGTGGCCGGTTAGAGCTCTCACTAGGATGCGCCATACTGTTCCTACTTAGCGAAGAAGCGCGACGGAGGATCCGCGGTTATAAGGCTTTATGAGTAGCTTGGAGTGGGTTAATCCTGGTGTGTTAAGCCAGGATTCGTGTGATTTGTGTGTGTAAATGTTTCCAGTGTCAGACGGGCAAGACTTTTGGGTATGCCGCAGAATGGTTCTGGGCCGTAAAATATACCCTCTGATCCTGCCCTCGCGAGCTCATCAGCAATCTCATTGCCTCCAATCCCCGCGTGACCCGGAACCCATCTAAGTGTTACTCTGTTACATTGACCTAGGCGGTTTAGTCTAGTCATGCAGTCTTCTACTAGCTTGGACGTTGTGGAGTACGCCCTAAGTGCTAGTAGTGCCGCTTGACTGTCAGAGTTTATGTAGATAGATTTGTTTGTATAATTCTTTTGCAGACTGGTTTCCGCACACTCAATTATGGCGTATACCTCCGCTTGAAAAATAGAGGCGAAATTGCCCATGTTTTGAGCTATTCTAATTTTGGGTTTTTTTTTTTATAGGATAGGGGGCAGACGAGCATACGGATCACCTGATGTTAAGCGATTACCGTCGCCCATGAACACCTGCAACTCCAGGGGCTTCACAGGTGCGCTGCCGGCCTTTTAGAGCGAGATATGCCCTTTTCTTGAAGGTTTGTAGGTCGTAGTGGTCCGGAAATACCGCAGGTGGCAGTTCGTTCCATATTTTTGTCGTACGCGGCAAAAAGTTCCTGGCAAAGCGCACAGTAGTGGACTGCCAGCCATCCAGATGAAATGGATGGAACTGCTGCCGCGTGGAACGATGTCGAAACGAGGCGGCAGGAATCAAACCGAACAATTCCTCGGAGCACTCCCCATGGTATAAGCGATAGAGAATGTTTCCCTCCATATACTCCGTATCCTACATTGGGACCCATTTTAGACCCATCAGTGTACCAGATTATACTGTCTTTTTCACAAGGTATACGCCCCGTTCATCCAGTCATCTCTAGTAGGTATTTCCACAACATAAGTTTTTTGGAATTTGTATGTTGTTGTGAGCGCATCAGAAAGCATGCTCATGATTGGCGTCCCACTTCTTGAGTTGAGTAAAGATCTCAACCTCAGTGAGATTAGCTTTGTCTCGCCCTGTGCGTTTTATCCTGTACATGCTAGCCTCCGCCTCTTTGACGATGTGAGTGTCGAGAGGCGTCAGGTTGAGCAGTGCATTCAAAGCCGCCTTCGGCGTTGTTGACATCGCTCTGGTCGCCATAATGCAGGCAGTCCTTTGCAAGCTACCTAGTTTTTCCGCAGCCGTTTTTTGTAGGGCTTTGTTGTACCATACCACAGAAGCGTACGAGATGGTCGGCCTCACAATGGTTTGGTAGAGCCATAGGACCGCCTTAGGGCTTAATCCCCAGTCGCTTCCTATCATACGGCTGCATGTGCCTAAAGCTATTTTCGCTTTTTGAATTATGTTATGGAGATGAGTATTCCACGTTAGTTTTTGGTCGATTGTGACTCCCAGGTATTTAACCTCGGTGGAAAATTCTATCTCCTTTCCATTCATCCTGGGCTTGGTGAGCTTGTCAAGCTTCCTCTTCCTGGTGAAAGGTATAACTATAGTTTTATCGGCGTTTACTGACAGATTGTTCTCTTCACACCAGTCACCGATGGTATTAAGAGCTCTCTGCAGTAAAGAGGATATAGTACTTTGGCAGAAGCCTCGGACCATGACTACCAGGTCGTCTGCGTATCCCTGTGCGTCTATGCTCATTCTGGCCATCTTGTAAAGTAACTGGTCGACAGCAAGAGTCCATAATAAGGGGAGATAGTACTCCCCCCTGTGGGCAGCCTCTTGTTGTTAGTGCTGTGATTGAGGTTTGGAAGAGTGTTATCTTCACCTCTCGTGTAGATAGCATTGACTGTACCCATTTATCGTGGTTGAATCTACTTGTTTTCTCAGAGAGTCCCCTAACCAATAAAGATGTTGGGGTATTGTCAAATGCTCCTTCTATGTCTAGAAATGCACACAGTGCTATTTCTTTATCGTCCAGCGTCTTCTCGATTCGGTCTACTAGACTGACAAGGGCAGTCTCTGTAGATTTTCCTCTTTGATAGGCATGCTGGGAGTGGTGTATGGGTTTTGTGATTGTGTCCCTAATGTGGATATCTATTACCTTCTCCATCACTTTTAAGAGAAAGGATGATAGGCTTATTGGTCTAAAAGACTTTGGAAGAGCGTAGTCTTTTTTACCTGCCTTGGGTATATAGATAACTTTGACAGTTGTCCATCGTTCTGGGATATATCCCCAAGCAAAACTTGCTCTGAAGATTTTTACCAGAAATGGAGTGAGTATTTCAACTCCCTCCTTGAGTTGGGCAGGGAAGATTCCATCATCCCCGCTGGCCTTAAATGGCTTGAAGGAGTTTGCAGCCCACTGCACTTTGTCAGGTCTTATCACGATTGCAGCCCTTCGCCACTCCTCCGGAGAGGGGTTATGCGGAGGGCAGTTTCTATGATATCTCCCTCTGGAAGAGGGTGATTGACCAAGGAAAGTGAGTGGCTGTTAAAAGCTCCAGAGTTTCAGTTTCACTCGTGGTGAAAGTTCCGTCGGGCTTTTTCAGAAGCCCAACTTGATTAGTTCCAGTCTTAGAGAGCATTTTATGGAGTCTGGCAGGTCGAGGAAGACTCTCCACCATCCTCACATAGCTTCTTCCATGATGCTCTCTTAGCCTTCCTAATCTCCTTATTGTAATTGGTTAGAGCCTGTGTGTATTGCGTCCCAATCACCAGACGATTTGGCCCTATTGAAAAGATCGCCTCGTTTGTTCCCTAAGCCTATTCAGCTTAGCGGTTCCACCAGGTACCTGCCTAGTTGATTTTCTTGGTCTTTTCGGGGCAACTGTCGTTGTAGGCTGTGGTTATTCCTACGGTGACAGTCTCCACCGCAAGTTCCAGTCCATCAAAAGACCTGATGCACTTAGGAAACGCTTCTAGGTTTGTTTTGAGATTGGCCCTATATTTATTCCAATCGGTAGCCCTAGGATCCCTAAATGCTTCTGTTTGAGTGGACAATTTAGTTCTTATGTCAAACAAAATGTGTCTGTGATCTGACATTGAGTTTTCGCTACTAACCTGCCAGTTTGTAATGTGCCTAGCTAGATTTTTTGTTGCGAATGTTATATCTAAAACTTCTTGTCTAACACGCGTTACAAAGGTCGGTGTACATCCTAAGTTAAGAGTGGTTAGGCAGTTGGTGACGAGAAAAGTCGTAAAGTAACTCACCCCTCTCGTTGATGTCGGTGCTGCCCCATGTGGTGTGGTGAGCGTTTGCGTCCAGCCCACAAGCAGTTCCGCGTTGTGTTTTTGAGCGTAGGCCACAACGCGCTCGAGGTCTTCAGTGGGGCTGGTTTTGTCGCCGGGCAGGTAGGCTGAGCAGACAATTAGCCTTGGTCCCTTCCATCCCCTAAGATTGAGATACCCAGCTACCAGGTCGTCATTACAGAGCTCTGGAATAGGTAAAATGTTAGTATTCTTTTTATAAACTATACATGCTCTGGGTCTGATGCCATTGGTATTATAAATGATCTTACCTATTGACGACAGGCCCAGAATTTGGCCATGGGAAATCCATGGCTCCTGAATGAGAGCGAGGTCGATGTTAGTCCTGGCAAAGCAACACTCCACCACGGCGGACGCAGCCGTAGCATGGTGGAGGTTGCCTTGCAGGACCCTCGCTCCACATTCGTGGGCAGCCATTTTACTGACTGCCCCTTGGGGGGAATTTAGGGAGCTTTTTTGCTAGCTGAGGACGAGGGCGTCCTCTGCCAGCTATGGCCCCTCTATTTTCCCCTCCAACAGTACCCCTCGAGGCACCCCCCCCTCTGGGCTTGGTGGACAGCAGCGGAGGCCGTTGACGTGAGGCCCCTGTAGAGGTCCTCGGTGTCTCTTGCACCACACAAGCCAGTTCTGGCTTTCCTGGTCTTCACAGGAGACCATCACCCAGCCTGGCTTGTGGCTGAAACCCGTAAACCGAGGGCCTTTGCCTACTTCCGTTTTATAAAGGAGGTCGAGGATCGCCTCCTTAATCACGCATCTGTCCTCGCTCATGGGCGTGGTGTTCCGAACACCCATGCGCGATGCGCCCGCTACGGTATTATACTGTAGGAAGGTTCTCCTTGATCCAGCCTAGAAGTTTTCTTCGGCTGTTCCTTCGGAGATTCCTCCTCCGAACGAATTCGTTTAGCCGTCTTCGTTGGAGGAGGTTTCGACAGGCATTTCGCTCCAGGGCTTCCTGCATAGGGCAGGCTTCCTCCGTTCCCATCTCCGCTGCAATCAGTCTCCTGAAGCGCTTCCTTGCCGATCGCTCATCTCTTCCTCTTCGTCTTCGCCGTAGCCTCCCCCGGCCCCACCTGCGGCACGGCAGCCGAAGCACCCTCCACAGGAAGAGCCGTAGATGGCCCCGGCGAAGACCGGGTCTCTCCCGACTCAACTTGAGGCACGGCAGCCGAGGCACCCTCCCCAGATTGAGTCGCTTGAGACCCGGACCTGGCCTGAGTCTCCCTCGATCTCTTCTGAGCACGACAGCCGAGGCGCCCTCCACAGAAGCGGTCGAAACGACCCAGTATAACATCCCTCCAGCTCCATCTGTGTCGTGGCAGCCGAAGCGCCTTCCACTGATAAAGCTGTCAGGGATTTGGTTATTGTACTGCAGGGCGAACGGGGGTCTAGCCCTAGAGTAACTAGTTCTCCTTCCGGAGATTTTAAAGGTAGTTGATGAAATCTTCGTTATCCATGCAATTCCCACGAGTAACAAGGGTCAGAAGGTCCACCTGGCAGAGCCCTGTTACCAGGTAAGCAAATACTGCTCTGAGGTTGCCCGGTATCAGAGAGTCTCCGTTCACGACGAGCACCCCCTCAGCCACGCATCCATCGGCACGGGTCGAATGACACCTTGGATTGGGTTTGGGAGGTTGGTCGGGTAAGTGGTAGTTTGGGAGGATTGTGGGTTTAAGATTGCTGGTTAGGTAGTTGTGATGCTGCTGTCTCGGAAGTATGGGGATGAACAGGAGCAGCTCGGGGTTGTCGGGTTCGCGTGCCCGTGCACGTCCACAGCTGCCGGACAAGTAGCTGCTTCCAATACCCCTGACAGTTGCGCCCGGTGGTTTCTGTTACGTCTATTTCTGTGAAAGTGAATTAGACCAAGAACGGAGCTGACAACCTCGTGAAGGATAGTCCACCGCACTTGCCTTGGGGATCAATCACGACTGTTGCGCTTCCCCCAAGACCACGCCACCTTAGCACCTCAAAGGAAGAGCTAAGGTAGGCTTGTACCTATACTATGCAAGCAAGCAGAGAAACAAAGCAAGCAAGCCTATAAACAGTAAAGCATAGACACAAACCCGCTCCTCTTAGCTTTACTTACTTCACATTCCTGTAGATATTTGTCATCAGAGAAGGGCCTCGGCGTGTCAACGTTAATTGGTATACTGAAGAGCGCTAGTGCAGGATTAAGCAACATGTCGTTGTATGGATTTAGATGAGACCACCCGTAATGGAAACGCCATTTTAAATTTTTTTGCAACAAGTATTCTATTGTTTTTTTTGAGATACTTACACTGTGTCTTTCACACAGTAAATAAGAATCTAACGACGCTTCTCACAAAAAATAACTTAATTTTCTCAAGTGCCAAAGCATATTATTAAGTATGTTATAATATTATAATAAACATAATCTCGATAAACATAACCCTCTTTCTGACGCAGTCGGGTAACACAAATGACTTACATAATACATTGGTCTGTTTATTAAACATTAAGATAAGTTGATAACAATAGCTACTTATCACAATGACTGGACATAAATAACATTTACATTCGGTGTTTTGGATAATAAACGAAGCATGATTTAGTGATTTATTTTGATATTGTCACTCTCTATTCTATCCGGTAAGGTGGGGTCAAGTGCCAACCCATTTGATATAATAAAACCTATTTCATATTGGAGCTCGGGCTATAGTTTGAGCAGGATTTGGGGACTCACGCAAAGTGAAGCTACTGCAATCTGACCTTCGCAACCCTTTAACAGAAGAACCGAACCACCGGTTAACATGTTTGAGAATTCATCCGAAAAGTGATGGGCTTACTTACGAGACAAATAGAAAGTCGGTAGGTATTTTGGATTTCAACATTTCGAACCTACGACCTACCCTGTGGCAGGCTTGTTCTTTTCCACTGAGCTATTATATCGCTACAAATTGATACACGACTAGTAAGCAATTATTGCCAATTCATTGATTGTTTCCAACAGTTTAAGCTTCAGTCAATAACTAACAATGTTTGATGAATAAATACGGAATTAATACCACTACCGGAGTGATACTACTGCATCACAGAAAACCGGCGCCGTGAAGCAGCCCCTGTGCTGTGTTTCGCTGTGTTAGTGAGGGTACCGGAGGCCCACCCGGGGGGGAAGGGGATAAAAGGTTGGCAGCGCACTTGTAACTCCATTGGTGTTGCAAGTGTCCATGAGCGGCGGCAATTGCTTACCATTAGGTGATCCGCCTGCTCGTGTGCTACCTATAACATAAAAAAATACGACAGAGTGGCTTCGACACAAAAAAGCTTTTGATAGTTTTAACTTTGGCGGTTCAGGAGCTTAGAAGCTTCAGCTTCCTTGCCACGCGGACAACTTCTCCCGACGAACTTTTTAAGACAATTTTTAGTTACTATCGCTCTTTCTTTTTCATCTAGGTGTAGGTAATGTTTTTTTGAGATTCAATATCATATACTGAATAAATATTAAAAAATTATGAAACTTAAATATATTAGGTAGTATTCATATCAAATTCTGAATAAAGGAAAAACTAACTTTAATTTTTAGTTTTCTTAGATTTTTAGAAAAGACTAGGGTACGTCAATAATTGCATTTAATTGAAACGTTAAAGTTGCCTCAACAAAAGTTATCGTATGTTTTTTGTCTCCAGTGCAAATGTTTATGGCTGATAGTGTGTGGCGGGCGAGTGATTGTGTGAGCAGCTCTCGCGCAGTAATTAGCGCGACACCCGGCCGCGGCGGCACTAGTGCTGGCTGGTGTACGTACATACATTGGTGGATTTCTCAGTCATTCTCCAAAAACTGTTATTGATTAAGCAACATTTGAAATAATGAAATTGTCAAGGGGCCTCTACGTGTTGGCTTCGGCCCCACGCATAAGTGCGCGACATAATTGCCAGTGGTTCTGGAAAGACTGACAACGACAAACATAATAACAATAAAATACGCGGAGCGGAAAATGAAAAAAAGTTTAGCATTCTCATAGTTGTAGTATATTGACAGAGATTGGCGTAAATATTAGAATACCCAGTATAATGGATTACTAGGCTCACCTCCCCTGAGTTTATGTTATTAGTTAATACCTAAAATAATAAATTCTGTTGTCTGATATCTGTAACACAAGTGCTTAAGTTACTTAGTACCGAGTCAAGTCAATGTATGAGTTGTTGTGTGAATTTATTTATGTAATAACAATAAAAAAGCAAATGCATGAGTTTCAACGTAGAAATACTGGTTCAAGTGCGCTATAAAATTTGAAGGATTCCCTCCATTTCCATAAGCATCATCATCGGACCCTGACGTGGTGACAATCAAGCCACCTCCATATGTCACGCGTGCAGGATGTCAGGAGGTAGTCAGTTTCCCCGGGGTGCGCACAAAATACAATTACTTTAACATGGTACTAAAGTGGTAAGCTAGTTTTGATGCTGGCCGCACTATGACGCAGCTAGTCGACCGCACTAAGCCGCTGTTGACCTGCAGGTGTCAACGTATCGACGGTCAACACCGTGTGTGCACTGTAATGTTAGTAGTGTAAATAATTTAGGTTTCAACAAAAGCTAGATCTAAACGCAACCGACTCGTGTCAAAGGTATCATATTTTATTAATTAAAATGAATTGTCCAAATTGGTTAGTAACTAGCTGTTTATTAGAGCCAAAGTCTGGTGGCAGTAGGTGTTTATTTGTCACCGTTTAACTAAAGCCATATATAGAGCCTTTTAGCTATGATTTCTTAGTTTGAAGATTATGACATGAAGCTGTTAAAAAATAATTATTTTAAACTTTTACATTATAAAATAAAATTGAGTATTCACTAAAAAGTAGGTAATAAAATATATGCCAAAGTATATAACGTTTTTCAATACCCTACTTAGGATGGAACAAAACTTTGAGTCAAATAGGATATTCTAGATGTGTACCTAAACGTGTAAACAAGCAAGAGCGTTGCTAAATCCCGCTAAAGCCAGAACTGGATCCACCCGCCACCGAGCGTTGCCGGCCGATGTCCGCCGCGTCCGAGCGTGTGCGTGCGCATGTCAGCGCAGGTTTATAATGCGGTGGCCAAACAGAAATTAGCGTTAATTAGGTCCGAAAATAGCGCACCCGCGGCGCGGTTCAGGCTCGCTTATTCCCGGATTTTCCGAGCTCTACAGTCATTATGTCACTTGACTTAATAGAAACAGACAGTGATACTACATTCTGTTAGTCCTCGACTGATTGAACTTAATGTGTTTGATTGAGAGTTGATTGAACAAAAGAAGAGAAGAAATTCAACGGAATTGTATAATTTGCGTGTGGTTGTTCGTGTTCGTTTAATGGAACACGACTGGATCCAGTAGGGGAATACTCGTATTCCCAATCTTCCGCGGCGAGCCGCAGGCGACCGGCCAGAATGCTAGAATCACACTTACCTTCTTAAACTGAAAAAAAAAAAAGATTTGGTCAATATTGTTATATTAATATTGGTATATTTTGTTACATATGACGTAGTATGCTATTACTGTTAACACGTTCGAGCCATTAAGTGGACCTTGTAATATCGTATTAAGTAGTGATGTGTGTCAGCGGAGCCGGCGCGGGCCGCGCGTCTCGCAGGGCTGCCGGCGACAGCGGAATCAAACCTTCTACCACGTTTTGCCCCTTAAGAAAGCCGGCTCTAGCTGAAATTGATGTCAAGAACTTGATCTAGGAAGTCGCAGCCGTGGCTGGAGGACCCCCAAGGTGGTGATGAAGGACGATCTAGTGTAGGTCGTGGGGTGGCACAGACCCGATCTGTGTGGAGAACATGATGATGATGATGAGTTCGTTGATCTATGCGTTAACAGTAAATATAGTGTTTTTCATCTACACCAAGCCGTAGGTAGGCTTTTCCTGGCGATGTAGAGAGCTGGCATTTTGGGTCAAAATCCTTGTGATTGTGCGTTCTCTCACGCGTTGCGCTCGGTTGGATACCAACGAGCAACATTTTAAATGTGTGCCGTTCCAGCTAAGCTCTTGCTGCAAGTAACACATTTTATTAGGTAGCAGAAATAAAACAGTATGTAATTAGTCCTAACCTTGCATCAGACATACCTAGAACCTACAATGTTTAGCACGTTGTCGTGTGTTTTGAATATTAAGATTTCAAAAATAATTTTGTTACATAGCTATGATAAGCTCATCAACCCTAGAAATATAGTTTAAAGCGGGCATTGTGTAAAGTGGGCATCCTTTCGCGGTGTAATAGGGGTGCGCGTGCGACGCCCCGCTGCGTTCACACGCAAATGCACTATGAGTGCTACGAGACGGCTGCTACGGCGCGCTACGGGCTACGCGGCTAAGACGCCACAGAAGTGGAAAATTCAATAAACAATCTGCCTCAAAATGTACAAGTACAACTACATAGTACTAGTTGACATTTTTTTCTGATCGGTAGTCATATAACTTAAATAATGAGAACTCTTTGTGATATCATGATTAAAATAAATGTACTCGTAATCTTTAACACTTCATATACAAACATCGACGTAAACGAAAAACGTAAGTATAGTACCTATATGAATCTGAAATCTTGTTTTTGTAAATTTTTTAATTTTTTTCATTCATATCAACCTGCTTGTATAATTAAGGTGGTCTAGAAAAGATAGGATATAGCGATAAGACCGCCGATTCAACATAATATGAGTTATAAAAATCGCATTTAGTTCAGTAACCTTTTATGCAGTATAATATCTCTCATGTATACCACTGGGATACAACCAGAGGCTTAATTAACGTGGCCCATTTACTTCAGGAAGGTTATCTAAACGTGTTACGAAAAAGAGCCTTACATTTGGGAGGTAATTAATTTTGTGTACCGTGCCGATAGTCGTTGAGAGAGGAAGGAGAGAGAGAGGGAGGACATTGCGCGACGCGAGAATAACGTCCGCCCCGCGAGGCGGCGCGGCCGCGCGGGGCCGTGCGAGGGCGCGGGCGGCCGCGCGGGGCGTTACGGTCGCGCGGGGCCGCGCGGGGCGTCCGTATGAATCCCTTTTTAATTGCCGGGTCCAGGAACCGGATCACCGGACTGCGTATCTTCGCTTGTTAACATTTTTCCTCTTTGATTCCTTTCTGCATTATGTACATGAAAGTGGATGAAATTTAACGTACCTAGATATATGTGGGATTATGGAAGAGTAAAACGGAATGTAAGACGAGTAGAATGGAACGGAGTATGAATGAAAGGAGAATGAATGACCGGAGAGAACGAGTGAGTTAACTGTGGGTGAGAGAGAGACGACGAAAGACGTGAATTTGGGAGCTGCTGTATTTTGTTGCAATAAAAAAGATTTTTATACCGTGGAATCCTGTTTCCTTTGATCGAGTCCCACAATTTTGGGGGCTCGATACAGGGATTCGAGACCAAGAAACCGGAATCGCAGCGGTAGACGACGACGAAGTTTGGATTGTTGGCTTGGTGACGGTTACTGTTTCAAACGACGGTAACGACGGACGACGGAATTTAGAGCAGAATCGTTGCACGGCTAATCCAGGACAATTAAAATGCCTAAGAACGCTCAGGAACGACGCAAGAGCAGGCAGGACGACTACGCGGATGCAGATTTCGATCCCAAAACGACGATGACGGTGCAGAAAAAGGGCGAACACAATATGAATGGCGGCGGAATTAATCCCAGAATTTAATGGACAAGACCCCACATACTCCATAACCCGATGGATAGAGGATATAGACGATAATAGTGAAATCTTTGGCTGGTCAGAGCTACAACGGTTGCTTATAGCGCGGAGATCATTAACGGGTACCGCACTATTATGGCTGAAATCCGAACGACCGTTTAGATCTTGGGAAGAATTGAAGGCGGCTATTTCCAAGGAATTCCCAGCTACGATCGACGTGAAAACTATTCACGAGATGATGAGTGCACGAAGAAAACGGCGAGACGAACCGTGTCTCGATTATATGCTGGTGATGAAAGAACTCGGCAAGCGCGGCAAGATGCCGGACTATGTTGCGATTAAATACATCGTGGACGGCATAGTAGATGATGAGATCAACAAGGTGATGCTTTACGGTGTGACTACATACTCGGATCTGAAAGAGAAGTTGCGGGTTTATGAGACGATCAAGGAGAAGACGAGAAGTGGCAATCAGCAACATCGACGGGCTGAAAGCATCAAAATCATCACTCGCAGCGCAATCAAGTGCACATAATTTTCGAAAACTTGTTACAACTGCGGAGAGAAAAATCATCTGTCATCGGAATGTCCGAATAAGCAGCGAGGACCGAAGTGTTTCCGATGCAATATGTTCGGTCACACATCGCGAGACTGCAATGGAGGAGCGACCGCGGGTACGAGTGCGAGCGAGACGGCAGCGAGCGGATCGGGAACGAGCGGAACGAGATGGAGGCGCGAGGTTGGCAGCACTGGCGGAAAGGCGATGTGCGTTGAACGAAGTGATTCGTTCACCAACGTTCATTCAGTTGAAGATGACAGATCGACCGACGTGAAGTGTGATGACATTGACTTTGACGTACAGAATGTAAACAAAATGGACAATCTGCAAAGGCCGATGAAAAATGTTGTTTTGTACGGAAAAACTGTTCAAGCTTTGGTTGATTCGGGCAGCGACGTAAATTTAATAAGATGGGATAGCTTTTGCGCTTTACGAATAGGCGGTTACGAACAGTGCGATATGGTTTTCCGTGGATTGGGTGCTTCGCGTGTACAAGCTAGAGGACGCTTAAGTTTAACGGTGTGTGTTGACGGCAATAGTTATAAAGATGTTTTGTTTTATATCGTGCCTAATAATGCAATGTCTTATGCTGTTATTCTTGGCCAACAATTTCTAAAGAATGTCGTGTTGATTTTGAACAACAACAATGTTTCGCTTGTGCCTTCGAATGAGGAATGGTTGCATAGTTTTACATGTGTGGTTTCTGATCTTGATATTGTAGGTAGAGAGGTGAGTGACGAAGTGCAGCGAGAGGCTAGAAAGTTGATGGATTCCTACAGGCCAGTGAAGACAAAGGATGCGCCGATCGAGTTGCGTATCGTATTGAAAGATCCTACCTAGTAACTACTCTACGTCTCTTGAAATACAGAAATACCTACCTATTTTTTTTTTTGCCACCTAATATTGATATTTTCTGAAGGTTTCAAAAAAATTCTTTAACTTTTAATCATGATAATTAATTTCTCAAAGCATTTCTTAGGCAACGACAATTTCGACGTTTTATCGTCTTACTTAGCGCGTGGTTGGCGCGGTAGAGAATGTCCCCTACCACCAGTTTCATTAAAATTAAAAGGCGAATTAAGGTTTGGCAACTTTCTATGTTGCATTCTATTTTTAACTTTGCCTACTAAATTTCTTAATTTTTATCAAGCAACATCCATCTATTTTTATTATGTCTTATGTTTAATTAATTAATCTTATTTGAATTTGGATAGTTTTGAAAAAGCAATGAGGTAATATTTATAATTTAATTGAGTATGTATTTAAATGATTATTATTTATGTCAAGTAAGTATTTGCAAAATTATAAACTGATGAAAACACCTTAGTTTTAGAAATCTTGGCAGTTTACAGAACGTTAAATTATGTTAAGGATATATGTACGAAGGTCATTCGGTTTCAATTTGGTTCGGGGTCTGATTTGAAATTGGTTGTTTTAAGTAGGTAGGTACATAATTTATTTATTTAATCTTTATTGCACAGAAAAAAAGAAGTACAATTGGGGGACTTAATGCTATACTGCATTCTCTTCCAGTCAACCACTGGGCGAGG
>JABMDO010001290.1:0-14171 GCA_014851415.1 Cnaphalocrocis medinalis
CATGTTTCGTAAGTTGCGAAAGGTGAACACACTTTCGAGTTCGTGTAGGCCTAGAAGTGGATCATCTTATCGCGCTCGATGTCCGCGAACTAGTTCTTGATATAGAACTGCACTTTGCAGGTCAATCACAGCCGTGTGGTATCTGTCGAGTGCCAATAAGTATTTCCTACCGGTCGTGACGTCAGCGTTCGAAGTTCTTATGATTAAATAATAGAACAAGGACTAAATCAACAATATAATATTTCGTGATCAAAAAAAAAATTTTAAAGGATCATACAATCTGCAGCAGAAAAAGCAATCAGCAAAGAAAAGCAAGTTGATACTACGAAATAAAAAATAACAGCTAACTCAAGGAAAATCAATGATAATGAAAAGGAATTCAAACACAGGACATTTTAGTTAAAATTACCCCTATAAATGAATTTGAACGAGCGCAAGATTATCTCATCCGCAGTTTCCAAAATAAGAACAGCCCGTATGGTTTGCAAACTGTGATATAAGAAGTCACTTAAATTGAAAAAAAAAAGATTGTTCAATTTTTTTTACAATATAAAACGTCTGATGTTTATTTTTGGATTTTATTTTTTTCTTAACAAGCATAAAATTTATCAGTTTCGTCGACTTTAAAAAGGGTACTATTTAAACGAGCTTCTTTTTATTAGCATTTTTCGCCTCAGAAAATAATATGTTACCTTCTAATTACTAAGTCAGCCACACCAATGCGCTACTGAATAATAGCATCTCAGCCACTAGTTATTTTATATGTAAGCCACTGTAAATATAACTCAGCATGGCATTATTTTTAGCATCTAAATTTGTGGTATTGCATTCAAACAGCAACCTTCTAAATATTATATATATGACACCAAAATAGTAATTATATTAGCTTCTAATTTCATAATTTAGTATGAATAAAATGTAACTCATCCTACATTTATCGATCGTTAAATTTACCTAAAATTGTCATCGATATTATATTATAGCCACTTATTATTATTACACATGAACTTTTCAAGGCAACAACGCGACTTTACTAGCCGCCAATCGATTTATATTAATTGTAGTATTATGAAAACATTAACAAACAATCCAGCTATGAAACAAAAAGGAAAAGTATTAATATTTTTTTACGTATTTATGTAATAAATTTCTTTCCACAAATCACAATGATTTTTATTGCAAAATTATTATTATTTGGCGCGTGTAAAAAATATTATTACGCAACTCAAAAAATTGTTAATTCATTTCTTTATTGTTTTCATAGCTGGATTTTTTAAAATATATCTCATAATCCTCACAATTAAAATAAATAAATTGGTATCGTTGCGATGGCACCTTAAGGACATCAAAGTAAAACCCTTTATTTATGATAATCAATTTATTGTATTGAAATAAAATAATTTTTAATAAGTAAAAATTAAAATAACACGTATAGGGAACCTGTTGTACCCTTGACACCCTTTGTACCTAGAGCCCCCTACGTTTTGAAATGTTGCCGCTCTTTTTTATGGTCTCTTTGTCTATGATATAGTGAACTTCACAAGACTAATCAACATGAAATTAGTTGCAGGCGGCCATTGTATCGAGTTTGCATGGGAGATCACTTTAACGTTTCCGCGGCATAAAAGTAAAATATTAAATATTTTTTATTTCTTTCATTACTTCTGTTATTTCCTACATATTTTTCAAACCATTTGATTGAAACAAGTACTTTATCTAAGTTTTAATGTAGTATGCTTATTGAGTTCGTACATAACCTCCAAATTTTTATGTGCGAATAAACAGAAAGGGTAGGGTGTTGTACCTTGATCATAGGAAAACAGTTGTACCTTGATCATATGGTCAAGGTACAAATGTACTCTGTTAATTCTGTTTAGGAACGCACATATTTATATTTTGTTGTTTTTTGTACAGGTAATAATGTCCTCGTAGCAAAAACAACATCAAACGAACCCCTGTTCCAAAAACAGCATTTCTAGTGCTATTAAATTAGTTTAAAGAAAAAAAATTATCATTAAGAGGGGCTGCCAAACATTTTAACTTGTCAAGATGTACTTTAAAGAGGCATTATGTACTTTAAAGTTTTTTAAAAGACATGTTGAATCTGAAAATAATAAAAAATATTTGCTATTTGTCGAGAAATATGGATTTATTTGATGAGTTCTAGCTATGATCTAGGTACATCACCCCCGTTGTACCTTGATCCACATTCCAATTTTTTTCAGATATGTAAAACCTATCAAAACGATGATCTATGCTTGTATATATTTATAATATGATCCACATTAGTTCTTCTAACAGCTAAGAAGTTGTTTTAAATTGCTATAGTTACAACTGTTTTTTTTTTAAAAATCGTTGAATGAAAAAGTGACCCGAGGTACAACAGGTTCCCTTATATATGTAATTACGAAATTATAAGAAAAGAAAATATATATTACTGGCTTATTAATGCCGCTTCGCGCTTAAGTTTGCCTTCCACGCTTTCTTGTCAGTCCAAGCACTGTGCTTTAAACTCCAATACCTGTATGCTAGGCCCGATCAGATGCGTGCCAATTGCTGTCATGTCCACGCACTGGCGCCAAATCGTAGGTAGTACAGTGGCTATTTTCTCGATAAATGAATATGAATTATTATTTTAGATGTTAAGTTATAATATTTTGATGTTGAGTATTGAAGCTTGAATGTATTATTTTGAGGACATTATATTGAAGCTGTAAAACTTAATATGGTGATGAGTTACAAATTCCGTGGCTGAGTTAGTAAATTAGTTTGCAATATATAAATCAGAAGGACAAGTATAAATTAATTGTGGATATTGATTTGACGCTTTCTTTAACATTTTTAGTGGCCGTTGTAAAGAAGATGAATCAGTTAATTTAAAGGCTAAGTAATTTTCCCGATGCTTAGTTATTAAATGAGAAGTTTGGGCGCGTGGCCAAATAAAAATTTTGTGGCCATGTTTATTATTTCTCCTTTAAAAATAGCATAATTTTTGTCTGAGAAATATCCTTAACCCACTTTAATTTACTTATACAAGAATTTCTAGCAAAAATGAAGCACGTGACACATATCGTGTGCTACTGTATCTTCTTTGACTATCACGTTTGCTTTTTTCTTGTGATTGGTTATCTTTTGGCTGGTTTGAGATTAATATTTACTTTTAGTTTTATAATTAGATATAGTAGAATAACAGGTCATAAAGCATGTGACTGTTTCTATGTAGATTAGGTTTCTCGTTTCGGCGCCAAAATAGACATGGTTATCTCGAAGATGTACTGTGATTGATTTATCTATGTTATCTTATCATATCGGTATTTCTGAGAAAGCTTCACTTAGTTTTAGGAAAATGGTGACTGGAATTATCTTAAGTGGTGTATAAATAACGTTATTGTGTTTTTTAACTTTATATTGGGAATTTAAAAATCTTTAATTTTTATACCCTGATTTAGAAAAAAATAATTAGATTTGTTTATCCGGTATGATGGACCATTTAATTCTAAAATTAAACTTCTGGAACTATCTAAAAATAATAGAGCATAATTTAATTGCGTGATGAGTAAGTAATAGAATCCGATCTAAAATTTCATACGAAATTTACCAGAATCGATAATGAAGATGTACTCGAAATGTATGCTTTACTATCGCCTCGCCATCGTACAAACTAAAATGAAATTATTGACAAAAGTACAGTAGGTGCTTGTAATAGGTGTTCTTTCTCTTATCTATTTAGAATTTATAATCACAACGTTACCAAAAAGAAAAGTATGATAAGGCTACTGCTACTACAACTAATTTGTTCTTGTAAGTCTTTACCAAACAAATGACTGACAGTTTGATTTATGACAATATTTAGAAATGGATTTTTTATTTTATCTAGGACACGACGTGGCTTTAGTTGGAATGCAAAATTGTTTGCTTTAGGTTCCGTCCAAATATACAAATTCAGCATAGCATCCTTCGAGTATCTGCCTACATAGGTAGGTGCAACAACTTCAGTCTCCCTTAGAAAGACATCATCATAAACAAATCGCAACATTATTGGATTCAGACAGAAGTATTGTTTAACACTTGCATACATATGTACTTGTAAGTTACAAATATTGTTATTTAATGTGTCATACAGCTTATCTATCCATCTAATGCTATTGTTACAGAGGACCACGCCAAAGGTCTGAGCACTTTCACAGTGATGGCAGGCCTTGGAGGATTTCTGGGATATGCCCTGGGAGGAATCAATTGGGATGAAACTCGGATAGGTAAGAATTTAACAAAGTAGTTTTATGTTAATGATAATAGAAGTAACTATATTACCGGTATCACTCAGGGTCAGATAAGCACTTACGTAATTTTCTGGGTTTATTGGTTTAAGATGTTGAGCATGATTGATCAGTTTAGATTGTTATTCTTTTTTGGCTCAGAATTTTTAGGTCACCGGAGTAGAACTAATAAAATTCAAAAATTAAATTTAATCACAAATCTTATATTTTTTAGCTGTGTCAGAAATCTGACACAGCTCAAAATATAAGTTGGTAGCATTGAGTTTTTTCCTTTGATATACTCCTAAGATATAAGAATTCTGAAATAGCATTCTTAGTAAAACTACCATATCTACATTAATCTTTAAGTATCATGAGTCATAAGTAGGTAGGAATTTATGTATCATCCCATTGAAGGGTTCAATTTGTGCATGAAACAAATTTAATTTTATAACTAAGAATAATTCCACAGGTGAACTATTTGGTGGGCATGTCAGAGCTGTGTTTTCGCTCATCACTATCATCTTTTTGGTATGTGTCTCGGCCACGGTGACCAGCTTCAAAGAGATTCCCCTGGAAGAGCTGAACTACCAGGATGAGTTCAGGAAACAGGCTCAGACTGAGAGAATACAGGAGAGCTTTGATGCAGGAGACCTGGACCCAGGGGAGAAAGAAACTCTGAAGAAGAATGCTACTTACGGATCGTTGAATCAGCCTGAGGTGAGTAACTATGATGAATATAATGCAGTGCAAATTGAACTATAGGTCACATTATTTTTTCTTGACAATGCGAAATAGAAGCCTAAATCCAAGCTACACATCATTACCAAAATCGAATGTAGGTAGGTACAGTCGAGTTCAAAAATATGTATACACTTTAGGACCTTGTCACAATACATATTTATAAGAAAGTGGTCGTTTTCTTATACATTATGTACTGTGACAAGGTCCTAAGGTGTATACATATTTATGAAATCGACTGTAATCGTCACCACTGGCTTAGACACCTAAAGAAGATAGAATACTATCATGCTGCCATGAAAGCGTATCTAGGACTACTTCCAAGATCTCATCTTACCTAATATCGCCTAAATGACGAAATTAACCGAAGACTTAAGAAAGCTACAAGAACAGGGAGCAGAATACCTACTTTATTTGCATATTTTCAAGTAAATTATGTGATTTTAGATATGAATAATGTTACTATTAGGTGGTGAGCAAATTTTATTTAAGTACATAAGATCAGACTGTGTGCAGTGCAGATATCTTGCTATCCGATTTTTTTAGGCGTTATAAGGTTGAGAAATGGCTTTACAAAATATAATGGGACTTCATTATGTATCAGTGCTGCAGGAATTCAATTATACCTAAGTAAAGTACTTGTACCTATGTAAAGGCATGTGTACGAATTATTAGATCATTCTTCCATCCGCCCATCAGAGATAATATCAATACCTACCTACTCAGAATAATATATTCGCGAGATTATTTTGACAATATCATAGAGATTTTATTATCTATATAACTTCAAAAGTTGACTCTATTAATACTACATTTTGATGGATCATTTTGTTGACAAGTCAACACCATCTACTTACTTACCTACTCTCTACGAAACATTGAGGTATTTTGATTTTCCTTAAAAAGCTAGGTAAGTACTTTATCTTTTTTTCATTTGTTTTGGCGTTGAATTATCACCGACTAAACAAAACTAACGTAAATAGCATTTAGTCATTGTACGCAAGCCTAATGTACCTAGGTACGAATAACATCTAAGTACTTAAATATGAAGGTAAGTACAGAGAGCCACACATCAGGTTACCGCAACCTGTCAAAATTCTTAAATTGATATTCAATCGAATGTGTTTGACAGTAAGATGAGAGTCGATTAAAGAAATTTGACAGTTTTGTTTCCTTTAATGTGTGGTTTTACATACCTAACAATGTAATAAATTGTTTGACAAGGTGTGAGATTGTTCGATTTTTAAAAATAACAGAGAAATTAAGATAAGTGGAGTTACTTAGTAGGTGCAAAATTTTAGTTTGAAAATCCATATCGTAATTTTTGATATGAGACTTTGATTGTAAAAATATATATGATATCAAAGGTTTTTGATCGATCAGAAAAAAAAATACGAATGTTTAAAATAGTAAGATGGGTACTCCCTGAAGTCAAAGTCAAAGTCAAAGGTGTTTATTGCTTTCATGAATGTTACAATAGAGGTGGTAAAACATAATCCAGTACATCATGTTACCCTCTTGGGCATAGCTAACACAAACTAATTTAATACATTTGCTAAGGTGCGATGGACAGTTCGTCAGGTTTCATTATTAATTATATTATTTATTATATATGTTTCATCTTATTATATATGTTTCATTTATAATTATATGTTTCATCATTAATAAATATATTTTCTAATATGATAAAACTAATTGACTTATAAAACTAGGTACATATTAAATAATATAAATCCGTTTTTATTTAATATGTACCTAGTTTTATAAGTCAATTAGTTTTATCATATTAGAAAACACATACAATTATTAGTAGTAAAGTCATAGAAATTTTAAAGTAATATTATATTATTATTAATAGGTATTTATCTATAGTATAATATTATAGTATTATATTATATTCATATTAATATTAATAGGTATGTCAGATTTATTATTAAAGTGTAAAATTTTTGTCATTGAAATATTCAGTCAGAGTATAATAGCATTTTTCTGCAGAATCTTTTTTATCTTTTGTCATAAAAGCATCAGAATTTCCTCCATTCTTAAATCATTAGGTAGATTATTATGTATTTTTAATGCAGTTACATATGGGCTTGTGCTGTGTAGGTGTAGGCGACTGTTTGGTAATTTATACTTATTTTTATTATTTGCACGTGAGTCGTATAGTCTTGAACCATAAAGATGCGTCGAAGATGTTAGGATTCCTTTTTATGAATTTACACATTACTAAAATGTATATGGAAGTTAACGTCAAGATATTCATTTACTAAAATGGGGCCTGCAAGTATCCATACCGCCTATGTTAGCAATTATTCTAACGCAGTTTTTTTTGCAAGATGAATATATCATTTGCGTCGGTGCTGTGCCCCATAGAATAATGCCGGTAGCTGATCCATGAGTGTACATACAATGAGTTATAAATATAGAGCAGAAATACCTACAAAAAAAAACGTGCCGGTTTAGAACATAAAATGGCGGACTGACAGCTATTTTAGTGCTGCTCTGTTGATAATGCTTTATCGATATCATAATTTGTCCAAGTCGATACTGACTGGGGGTCTAATTTGAAATGAAAACGCAATAAAGCATTGAGTATTGAAGTAATTTTGAGACTCAACCAAACGATTGAGAACGTCATTCGTAATTTGAAGTGACAATTCTTTCGTTTGAGACCGATGGAAGTTGTTTTGACAGAACTCGTCTCAAATCCTAATTGAAAGCCTAAAATGACATTCGTAAAATTGATTGATTAGAAGCTTAAGTTACTGGTTTAAATGAAAATCAAAGTATAAATAGATAGGTACTCTTTATTGCACAAAGTTTACAAGTCTTCTTGAAGTAGGTAATAATTATGCTCTTAATATGTACATAGATAATATAGATCTTTTATTGCAAAATTAAACTTAACTAGTGTTGCGGCAACACCAGGATTATAGAACCAATCATTCCAATCAACGATTTTATCGCGTGATATTCGTCCGCTCTCATTGGTGCTTCATAACGTGATATCGCACAAGCGGACCAATGGGAGGCGCCGATGACGTCGCGGAAAATCGACTCAACGGACAGTGATGCCATGTCTACCAACTTTTCGGTAGATCTACCAATTTTCACTTCAATCTACCTATCTACCACCCGATACCTAAAATCTACCTATTTTTGACATTTCACCACATTTAAATAATTAAATGTTGCGTGAGTCATGCGATGATACGTCATACGTCCAGACTCAAGACCATAAACAAAAAAACAAAAGACAGCAACTGCTGGCCGTTCGCGCCATATCGTATAGTCCTTTTCACGAAAAGAGTCCCCCGGATTTTTGATGAACTAAAATGACATGGCAGTCTACGTAATGAGTGGGAAAGAGATAGAAAGCCTATTTGGATGACAAGTGGCGCCGCGCCGCTCCCAGGGGACTTTTTTCGTAAAAAAAAATCTTTTAAATTGAGGTGGTAGATCTACCAATTTTGCATTTTAAATTCTACCAACTTCTACCAACTTTGGCGCATGATCTACTAATTTCTAAAATTCGGGTTGGCAACACTGTCAACGGACATCGGGATCGCCACTGCATACAAGGAACACCTAACGCGCACATCTAACTCGTAATTTTAATTATTTTAATAGTTTGGTCTGTGACCGCTAAATAAGTATTTCTTTACTCACTAATACCGAGTTTTCTTTCCTCCACCTCGTCCACTACAACTAGGTATACAGATATGTATTCAATTTACAATTATGGTGGTAGTAGGTAGTAGAGCTTGTAGTGATATTATCTTCCTGAGTTCAGTTCGTCGCAGTTTGTAGAAAGAGATCTGTAAGTAAGAAAATTATGGTATTATTGATAAGATTATAATGATATTATCTACTCTTAATAATAGAGGTAGGCCAATGGTAGCTCAGTGAATAAAAACGGGAGGTCGTAGCAGTAGGTATGTAATACCGGTATCATTAATAACAATCTCAAATTGACGAGTTTACGATATGTGATCAAAATCAAATTATTACAATACTCCCCAAAGTGAAATTCATCGCTTAGCATAAAAGGTTTATCTTCATCGTAAAATATTATCGATGTTTTTACTACAACCCTAGTATAAAACTCACGAATTTTTATAACATAAAAATATTCAAAATGAAGCATAATCGGGACTGAAAACACACGGATAGAATCACACGGGGAAACAAAAGTGTAAAACATTCAAAGTTTCTATAATATAATGAACATTTCATAATAATTAGAAAAAAATATAACATACCGGTGCAATGTTAATCTTTGCTGATTTTCGCTTTTCCTTGAGCCACATCCTATAACACTACACTTGGGCATAAAGATTAAATGTTTCTTCAATATCCTGTGTAATGTGGACAACGAGTTCTCAAAAGAAAAGAAATTATTAGTTATTTTTGTCGGAAGAAACGGTGAGTTGACACTTCATGTACTTCAGAAAACTGTAACTAAACATGGCTTTTTGGCCGCATTAGGCATTAACGTGGTTGTCAAATGACAATTTTTCCGATTATAGAGCTGAATGAAATAGTGTCATCTCTTTCCACTTATGAAATCAAGGCTGAGTTAGATAGAGAGAACAATAGTTTTGAGAACTCCACGTCGACATGCATGGTATTTGTATAACTAATTTCTGTATAGGACAATAGGCCCGGTCCATATATTTAAGTCAATGGTACATACGCATAATACGCTGCAAGGGCTGTTTTTTTTGTCAGTACTTAATTTTAATTGCAGAACCGCGTAACTAAAGCGAGATAATTTATTTTTAATTTTTTCTACGTGGGGTTTCCAACTTATATGTGAGTCTATCTCCAAGCCTAATAAAGTGCAACTATTGGTTTTCTCAATATAAGTATTGTCTATTTTTAGTTCTACATTAAGGGGTGATTTTTGGTGTGGTCGGAATTCTAATAGGCTTGTTTTGGAGTAATTTATTAGTAAGTTATGTGTATCTAGCCATTCATTATTTTTTTTTAATATCTGTTTTGCTTCTACTTGAAATTTTAGTAAGTTGTCAAATTTGAACAGCTGAAGCTTTTCTAAAAGTAATAATTAATTAATCCGAGGCAATTACTTGTCTTCACCTCAATTCAACTTTGTTCCTCTGAATAGACAGGTAACACAATTGCCTCGATGCTGCTCAAAAGCTACTTATTTCATTTTGTTTTGATATTGTGAAATTTTTGCCCAGCCATTGACTTTGAATGAAATTAAGTCAAGTGCCCAATCGGTTGTGCAATTGACTCGAGGGGTTTTTGCTTTCGCTGATCAATGTCATAAATACTTACTTGTTTTTTATTTGATCTAACCTTTGCTTCAAAATTGAGTTACTAAATTAGTAACAAAAAAGCATTGCTACTTTTTTTATTATTGTAACGTATTGCTGTTTAAAAAAATTATCTACTTTAAACTACGATGTAAAAATAGAAATGGTTTTTTTCTCGGTCTGAAGGTGTTTTTTTTAAAGGTAGATCATACGTCTTTTTTCGTTATGGCAGCAGTATGTATATCTGTATTGAACAACCTACCTTCCTTTTTTGATTGAAAGATGGATGCAAACAATGCGTGATCGGGATAGTTAGCGCTGTTTTGGAAGGCTACACTTGCAGAGAACGGCAACGGCTTATTTTACTTAATCACATTGCAGAATGGCTCCATCACCAACGTCCCAGAAGGCGGGCACTCCAGCGAAAGCCTCTCCCTCCGCCACTACCTCAAGTCCATCGTCCTCATGCCGGCCTCCCTCCGAGTGGTGTGCTTGACCAACCTCTTCTGCTGGATGGCTCACGTATGCTACTCCTTGTACTTCACAGACTTCGTGGGTGAAGCTGTGTTTGGTGGCAACCCTGCTGTAAGTATATTTATCTATAGGATTAGATATCTCACCATAAAATAATTCGAATCGGAAGTTGATCAATTTCCTAGGAAGTTTATCAACTTCCGGAAAATAATAAACTGCATTTAAAATGAATTATTTAAACAGTGTTAGGTTTATTTTAGGGTTAAGACGAAAAAAGTTTAGGTTATTTCAGAACTGGTGACCCCACATACGGTCACGCGCTGTTTTTATTTTCTCTAAAATAAAATTTAGTACCGTTTGTTATTATTACTTACGGTTCGAACTACATATTTTGCGATCACAAACTCTATCCTAAAATCTTGTAATATAATTTTTATCGAATAATGCATAAAATTTACGAAATCATTATTAATTGCATGTTTTCAAAGTCAGTGCAATCGCAATCCTACGCCATCTTTTAAAATTAACAAAAATTTGTTTCTTGTTTATTCAATAACTACTACTAATCGACTCACACTCCCTGGCCTAGTGGTTTAAGCCGTGATAGCGGTGTCCCGGGTTCAATTCTAGGGTGGGGCAAATAGTATGATTCGAATTTATTATCGAACACAGCTCGGGTTTGTGATCATTAATCCGCAGTAGGCAAGAGTGTTGATTCAGCCCACTTGACACTCCCATCATAGTAGCGGTGGCTTGATTTCTATGATGGAGGCCTATGCTCTGCAGTGGTAACTTAACAAACTACTTTTTTTCGAGGTCAAGGGACATAGTTTTGCAAACAAGAACTAACCCGCAATTCGGACCTAATCGAGTTTATACTTTAATAGACTCTTCATTACGGTTTCTTAACTCGAAAGTTTTTGGTTGGTTCTGGTTTGCATAAGTATTCCAAATGCTTGTGTGTGAGTCGTAAAATAAAATAATAAAAAAAAACATCAGGTGACATTGCAGCTACATTTTACTATTAGAAAGAGCAAAGTTTTGCTATAGCTGTTTCTTAAAGAACATTTGCGCAGGCGCCGGTGGGTTCGGAGAGCCGCGCGGAGTACGAGGCCGGCGTCCGCTTCGGCTGTTGGGGCATGGCCATGTACTCGCTCTCCTGCGCATGTTATTCCACGATTATTGAAAAACTTATCAAGCGGTTGGGTAAGCATATCTTTATTAAGACACACAAGAGTATTTGATAGTCCGGGCGGGAGTTCCTGAAATACAGGATTATCCTACCTTAGGCTCCAGTCCTCCCAAAGAGTATAATGTTCTGATCCTTAATAGCATAACGTTTTTACTTAGATTAAGTAACATGTATTGTAATGTTCGGAGGAAAATAAAGACAATTTTACTATATTAACTAGCAACATTTCGTGTCTCGGAGAGTGTGTGAACTCTCTGAAATGTATCAGACGCTACAGAGAACACTACCTACTACAAATAGACATTTTCCTTCTTAGTTTATCTAGACCAATATCGGTGCCGTCAACAGTTGACAGGCTAGATAGGGTGATTTGGTTTTTTTACGGCTTTCAATGGGTTTAACTAAAACCCATTTGAATACCTACTTATCTATGAATATCATAGAAAAGTGTAGATAAACTATAAAAATAGCGATATACCTAGGTAAGCACTTTAAGACAACTAAAGTTACTATATGCGTGTCTAATTTATCAATAGGAATCAATTTTATCTATACTACATATATTACTTGTATTATTTAATTTACGTATGTATGTGTGTCGGAATAAAAGCTTTATTTATTAACTCAATTGAAACTTACATTTAGTAATTATTTCAAGGCAAGGTAATTGAAGTGTCTAAAATTAATGAGCGGCTATTAAGTATTGAAAATAATTACGCCTTTAATGAACCTGACTTGATTAAACTTATTATAACTTCCTTAAACGTCAAGAATTTTACTGTAGTGTACCTACCTACGTACAAACCTACCTAAATATATTCGTTACAATTATATTTTGAAATTAAAGCTACATTGGGTACACAGTACGACTAGGTACGACTTTGTTTTCGTATTAGCATTGTCTATTCGAAGTAGGCTAGGGGCGTTAAGATGCCATAGTATTAATTATTATTAAAAGCCCCCGAGTTCAGCCATGTTCAGCCAGCATTCTAAATAACAATTAAAAAGGTAACTACGCAAACACTTGTGCGATTTACCTTCACGAGACTCAGCGCCATCTAACATAGTATTGTGTGGAACTAATTTTCTGAATCGAAGGCGGACCACTTATTTTGATAAAATGATAGAATCTAAAAGTATTTGTTGTGATTGTATCAGTTTTTTTGGTGTCTAAGATCTAAGATCTGATTTGATAATGATCTAAGATTCATAGAGTTAAGAGTCAATTTCTATTTATTGTTATGACTCAAACATTCAAATATTTCACACATCATATTTATTAATGTGATCACCTATATCTTTGACATAATCATAAGATTTTATTGCTACACGTGGTATCTATGTAATATTGCCTACAAAATATGTATGATGATAATCCTAACTATCCTAACTAATATTATAAATGCGAAAGTAACTCTGTCTGTCTGTCTGTTACTCTTTCACGCCAAACTACTGAACGGATTTAAATGAAATTTGGTATAGAGATGATCTAGACCCTGAGAAAGAACAAAGGTTACTTTTTATTGCGAAAAGGGTGTTGTCAGGGGTTTAAAGGGGGGGTAAAAATTACTTTTCCACGCGGACGAAGTCGCGAGCGGCCGCTTGTAAAATAATATAATCAAACCGAATAAATATTTGAAATACTTTTTAAATCTCTCTTCAAAACCTTCTTCTATCTATACTTTTAATGTAAAGGTAACGCCTCGGCCTGTGACTGATTCTACTCTATCAAATTTTAACGAAAACTTTTTTCAACAGAATCTCTTTGAAGCACGGGGTGAATTCGACGGTTTGACATAATGACAGTATAGCCAACTGTCAAAAACGAATAGGAGCGTTCATGAATGTTTAAAAATGCGTTCATTAATCAAATGTCCATTTGGTGTGAGGGAATGATTTTGATTTCATGGACACGTGTAAAAATAACATTTGAGAATTTATTATTTACTTTTTATTACAATTGCAGTAAAAAATCTAAATTTCAATGTATTGTTAAATATTTAGTAAAGATAAAATAACTTTTAATTGAAAAATGGCTTCTCTAGAAATTCGAAAGTATTTAAATCTGGGGTGTGGGACATAGTGAGGGAATGATTTTCAGGACATAAATGTTATTTTTTTATTTAATTTACAAATACAGCAAGGCTATATTTCGCCTACATTGTTAGTAACAGTAATAGTCTTTACAAGGAAATGTTACCGTTATATGTTTGCTAGATTATGATA